>JAHLJT010000073.1:0-66991 GCA_031308135.1 Acheta domesticus
GGGTTGATGATGTATTGTGATGCAACCGCCCACGTCTGATGCAGATTCTTTGGAACGGAATCGGAAGGGGGTCACACCACAGAATGGAAGCGCCGACACACTGATGGTATGACGGTCATTTCCGTTGTAGCAGGTGGGGACATGCGCTAAATTTATTTAAAAGGGGCGCCAAGCGCACGCCCACTTACCTGCGATTTTGCTGCCGGCGTTGAGCGTCTCAGGGGTGAGTGCCCTGGGTCGAGGGATTGCAATGGTTTCTTTGTTTTGAAATAATAAACACTTGACTCAGAATTTAGTCTTTTTCACCCGTCCAAAATGGCGGGGACACATTTATTATGAAAACTGTTCTTGCAAACACTGAATTACTGTTTTTGGTTATCAAATAAGTGATGATGATGAAGATGACTTGCAAGTTGATGATGGCGTAATGGCTACGTCACCGCGACGGGATTGCTCACCGATCGATGGACTGATGCGGCAGGACCCACGGGAGCGCCGCTGGAGCGTTTTAACGCCAGACCTCACAACTGTCCCTCGTGATGAAGTTGCCGGCGCTCGGGATGTCAGCGGTGTATGTCAGCGCAGCAATTACGTAGCGCTGGCGCGCGTCTCAGGCCGTCACACGATCACCTGGACCGCGTATGATGTTGGAAGCCAAAATCTGGCTGTTGGAATAAATTCCGGCGGTTGGACGAAGGCCGGGCAGGTCTCGTGGTGGTCGGCTCAATGTTTGCCTCTCACCAACCGCTATTGTCGTCTTTTTACCGTTGCTCTCACTAATGATCTCTAAAAACCGATGTTCGGCCGCTCTCTAACTGTAACTTTTAAGTTGTTGAAGATTTCGACTGTCCTATGCTATTCCTGCTCGACCACCCTCTCTCGTGTTTTTCGCCCGTCTGAAGTTTGAGCTTCTCGCTGTGTTTCTCTCCCCCCTTCTTTCTCTCGCACCATGCAAGGGTTATCACGTGCTTCCTGCCTAGCGCTCTCATAGGTCGGTTTGTAGAGTTCCAGAATTTTCTATGTTATTTTGTGAGCTGATTGGATAAATGATCTCTTCCTTTCGCGGCCATTGGATGTCTTTTGTTTAGCACAGAGAAGTGCGCACATGGTTCTTCTGTCGCGGCATTTGATATGTTTATAGGACTTAAGGGATTATCTTGCTGCGTGCTAGCGCCAAGACCCTAACGTAGTTGTTCCAGAAGTCAATCATTCTGTAGTATGGACAAAGGGGGTTGAATTTATGGTGGAGGGTTTCGGGGGGCCTACGCAGCTGTGCGGAACTGATTCAAGCGGCGCGAGGGACGCGTTGTCCTTGCGAGCTTCTTGTTAATGTGGCGTGACGCTGGGGTGGCGAGTGTGATGGTCAAACGACACATCGCAGTATTGTGCAAGCTTTTCACCGACTGCATGTTTTCCAGCAAGGTTCATGTGGAGACCGTGCCGGAGAAGTGTTTTACTGAGAGGAAATTCATTTCAAAAAGTGTTACATTTGTTTCTCTCAGTTGCAGTTTTATTTGTTAGTTTGCGTGCTTAATCTCGCTGCATAGTGTTGGTCTGTTGTATCAGAAGGGCAGAGGCAAAACTACAATATTACTATTTTGGTCGGCACATTGTAATTTGTTTACATGTTGTTCAGGTGTAATGTTTCCGCCCAAATTAATGTCATTCTGCCCTCCTGTGATAATGACTGTGTCCTGAATTGTCATCGTCTTCGTGTGCGTGTCCAACTCTGCAGTCACGTCTGCAAACCTCCCGTTAGGTTTAAAAATATACGAGACTGAGTAGTTGGAGGGTAACTTCGTACTGAGAATGGAGGAAAGATGGCGGAAAGATGGCGGCCATTTCTGTCAGCAAAAATCAGTAGCTGTTTTTTAAGCTCAGTAGGATTGGCTTTGTTTTCATGGTGGTTAGGATGCGTAGCTTTACGTGTTTTGGTTTTGACTCGCTTCCTAGCCTGTTTGCGTTGGTTTGTGCATGTATTTGTCGATGGAAGGGAAGGATTGTGAGGATGACGAAGGCGTGGAAAATCAGTTTCATAATCTAAAACACAAACTTTTGTTTTGAATTGTGACTGGATGTGGTGTCTGTGTCTTATGTGCAGTCACGAGTGCACGTTTGAGAAATTTCGCAGTGTTGCCCACTTGTATCCAACCGTCTGTGTTGAGAACGACCTCTTCAAACCTTCGGCTATGTTTATCTAAATTATTGTTTACGTGTGTGAAGACTTTCAGACGGTCGGCTTTCAGTAGCCATGTCACGAACGCGTATTAATGTACGTGATAAAATTGGAATAAATACAAGAAAACTCAGATAAGAGGAACAATCACCTAGCTTAATATTTGAAAAGTGTAAGATTTATGTGTATTCGATAAATTAAAAATTAAGATTCGATTCAAGAATGAGAAAGTATGCTAACTACAAAATCTATTGAAAGCTAGTATTTACGAAATTTGGCAATGTGACCATGCGCACGTTTTGTTGAGTTATCTTTTTGCTTGTAGTGGTAGTAGAGCTGGTGGTGAGTTACTATTTTGTTAGCAACGCAGAAAAATTAAACCTGCAGTTTGTTTACCGATGCAAACAAGTTTTCCGTAACTCGGGAACGGAAACATCTAGTTTACGAGGGTTGCTTATCTCATGATTTATTAAGATTTATTAATTACTAGCGGACCCGGCAATTCTTCACTATTGCAGGGTATTAAATAAGTATAATTCATTTTCAAAATCAATTTATTCAATTAAGATTACATTGAATGAAATGTGGGTAATTCTTTTCATATATTTCATTGCTGTTTTGTTTATTAAACCATTTAATACTGTACGAATGAATATCGAAAAATCTATTGTTTAATGAAATATACTTACAAAATTGTATTAAACTTAATATTATCGATATGAAAATGCAACTTCAACAGCAGTCAAAATGTGAATAAATTAAATCTCACTGTAAAATCAATAGCATACAATAGATTTCTCTCTATACATTCAACAACCAAAGGCAATTTTAACTGCATTTGAAACGTCAAAAAATCCAAATTTCAATTAACACAAAAAAAAAGAAAGTGCAACATTCGTAACCCTCCATTAGGCGCGCAGTCCAGGCGCATGTCAAAGCCTGCATTTCTGAGAACTGGCACAGACACAATTAGCGCCTAATAGCTGACTGGGTTCTTCTTTAGACCACTATATGTCTGACCGTCAGAGAGTTAACCTGGGCAGCTTAAGAAAGTATGTGGTGGTGCTTCGTTGGTAGTTGAGAATCACGAGCTTCTTCCTATATGATTGCGAATCGTTTCGTGGGGTCTTCTTTAGGCCGGTATATGTCTAACCATCAGAGAGTTAACATAGTTTGAATGCAAAATCACTGAAGCTCATGTCCATGTGCTTAACTTTGTTACTATTTTTGCTGGGTGCTATTTAATTTCTTCTTTATTGTTAATTGATTTAAATTCAAATTATTGAATAATTTATAATGTCACTACCTTTTAATTTTCATTGTATGTTTAATATTAGATTGTGCAACTGTTTAAAATTTTCTTTGTAGACATGTTTCTAAAAGTTATATCTGAAGAGTAATCCCCGTTGCAAAAAAAAGCTCAAAGCTTGTAAAGCCACAAATTTGTTATTTTTTTAAAATTATAACAATTTTCACAGGTGCTAAACAATGGCACCCACTTTCGCGTATTAGTTTTCTTTTTCGTTTGGTTTTGACTAGCTATTTGGACGTGTCACTACTCTTAACAGCTGCCATCTATCGCCGCCCAAAATACATTTTTTGAAATTTTCTTAATTTTTGGGTTTCCCAATATTATATCAGAAATAAACAGAACAAATATTATTTTAAACATATTAAAAATAATAAACCTTGTCCTAATGGCAATTTCGTTGAAAAATTTGGAGTTATTTTTACGAAAATGGCGTTTAAGCGCTACTGCAAATGCGAAATTTCAAGCTTTTTCACAGAAAAGTTTTGAGTTTTCCAAAAACTTCATTTGAAGTCATTTGAAGCAGTTTCACGCACAAATTCAATAGTGTTTACAAATTGCTGGAAATGTGCATATTAACGGTATGAGAGAACTTTCAAAATAATTATATTTGTGTTATTTTTTGATAAAACAAAAAAATACACCAAAATGAACATTACGCCATATTAAAAAGTGCAATTAACACTATCCGTTCGAATAGTTTGGACAAAAAATTTGGAGGCATTTTTGAGAAAGTGGCGTTTGAGCGTTTCTGAAAATGCGGAATTCAGCTAGTTTTCTCAGAAAACTTCAATTTTCGAGTAACTTTATTTGACATTATTGAAAGCACATGTACTCACAGGGTTGGGCAAAATACTTGAAAAATGTATTTCAGATACAAAATACAAAATACTTCCCCGAAAGTATTTTAGATACGAAATACAAAATACTTTCATAAAATTATTTTAGATACAAAATAGTATTTTAAAATACTTTTGAAAATACAAAATACAACCAACGGTGTTTTACACATAATAACTTCTATCCTATTTTTTCTCTTTTAAACAATCATTCACGTTCAAAATTCACATTTAAAATCACATTACATTTAAAATTTTATTATTAAAAATATATAACATTCTTTATACAAAAATGTTTCAAATTAAATTTTCAACCCATTTCAGGTATCAGTATGGGGTCATCCATAAATTACGTAAAGCTAAATGGGGAGGGAGGGGGTCTGAGAGAGGGGGTCTGAGGCAGCTTTACGCTGCTTTATATACGTAGAGATACGGAAGTGCTTTACAAGGGGGGGAGAGGGTATTGAAAATACTCGAAACTTGCGTTACGCAATTTAGACGGCCCCTATCATTTGTGATGTATGTTCATGTTTTAAGTCTGAAAGGCATCTTTTCCATGCTAACACGCAACACTCACCGTGCTGGATACTCGGATTGACATGAAATTTCACCAGCTGATAGAACATCATGCAAAATCTATATACACAAATTTTGAAGTGCTATGGAATATTATAAATAGTGTTTTATAGGCATTTTGTGCCAGCACCTTTCGTGACCTTCGCGCTTCCCGCAGTGGGCGAGCCGTTGCTTCGGCAGCGCTAGGAACGTTACGCGGCGTCTATCAGCTGGTATCAGATTTCCAAGCGCGTTCGTTTAAGAATTCGTATTTATCTTTTCTTTCTTCTTCTTTCGTTTGGGTCATCTAGGGACCACGCACCAATTTCATTGCTTGTTCCTTTGCCCTTCTTTCTTCTTCCTCCAGTACTCTTTCATCTTCTCGCTGTGTATCATTTTTCTCTCCTCGGACCATTTTGATCCTGTCTTCTTTTCCTTCCTGCTTTGGAATCCTTCTATTTCTAACACTTTCTTCTTAAACATTTCTCTTTCTGCTGCTTCTCTTTCGCTTACATTGTTTCTTTCTAAATCTTTCCTAACTTCTTTAATCCAGACTATTGTCGACTTCTTGTTCCAAAGGTAGTTAAAAATCTGCTCAGTTAATCTGTTGTCGTCCATTCTATGTAAATGTCCAAAAAATAGCAGTCGCCTCTTCCGTAATGTTTCGGTTATGTTCTCTATAGTACGATAAACTTCTTTATTACTTCTTAATTTCCAAACCTCTGTGTTTTTTATTTATTTATTTATTTATTTATTTACGTCAAAAACAGTTAAAAACTGCGTATGACGAGCTATGGGGAGAAGTGAATTTTGTGCACGTTTTCATAATTCTGTGGTCTCTATCCTAAACCATATTCTAGTCGAATTTTGAATACAGAAAAGAGAGTTTTTTTCGAGTTATGTTGACAAAATATTCGCTCCTATATAATAAAATATATTTTCAAAGGTAAATTAGATATAAATTCCTGCCCTGAACCCTCATGTTCTTCATGAAAGAATAATACTTTTTGCCGCGATAATATGAAAAACGATAATTTGAATAACTATATTTCCCACTGAAATTCAGAAGACGTGCACAAATAATGAAGTTACATTTATGTCCAGAAGCAAAACAAGGGACCATCTCAGCATTTGCTCAAGGATCAGGGAAACTGGACGAAAAACCTGATCGAGATGGGGGCCATCAACCCAGAAACTGTGGTACAATACTTGTTACAGGTTCTTTAGAATTATACAGTCCACATGATAAATAATTACATTAACTATCATTGTTAAAATTAATTCTACTTTCCTTTTTGATGCTCGGTATAGTCTCGAATTGTATAGAAACAGTTATGCAGCAGAAAAGATTTTACTTGGGACTTAAACTTTTCTATTGAATTTAATCGTTTAATGTCTTCTGGCAAAGTGTTGTAGAGTAATGTACATGAATTGTATGTGAATTTTTTGTAGTGAGCTGTTGATACTGCCACCTGGTGAATATGATTACTACGTCGTGTGTTATACTTATCGACATCGGCGTTTGCTGAAAATATATTCCCGTCCTTAAGTAAGTCATTTTTGACAAAAACTACTGATTCGTAAATCAGGAGACAAGGTAATGGTAAAATTCCTAGATTAATAAAGAGTGACTTACAAGAATCACGTGGGTTGGATTTGCTTATTATTCGTACAATTCTTTTTTGTAATCTGAAAGTCTGTGAACTATAAGATGTGTTTCCCAAAAATATTATGCCATATCTCAGGCGGGAGTGAACATTGGCAAAATATACACAACGAGCTGTATTAAGGCTGACGGAATTTGAAAGAATTCTGAACGCGTAGCATAATGAGCTTAATTTTGTGTTCAATTCATTTAAGTGGGCATTCCATTTGAGGTTTGACTGAATTGATAGACCTAAAAATTTTGTTACATTAACATCAGTCAATGGCACACCGTTCATTTTCAATGGAGTACAGAATTTTTATTTGATATGGAAAACTGCATTGAAACTGTTTTATTTTCATTTACTTTTAATTTGTTATTACGGAACCAATTTGAAACGTGTGATATTGTACTATTTACGGTTTCTTTGTTGCAAAGAATATTTGTATCATCCGCAAAGAGAACTGTTCTTCCGAATCGCTAAGGGCATGTCATTTACGTATAATAGGAAGAGAATAGGGCCTAAAATCAATCCTTGCAGGACTCCACGTACAATTGGCAAAGAACCGGAAAGGTGTGTACATAAAGTTCCATCATTTCAGTAAGGTATTTCTACTCTCTGAGATAGGTGTTTAAGGTACGAACATAGCCAATCTAGAGCAATACCACGGATTCCATACGAAGGTAATTTTGAAAGTAAAATGTTATGATCAATGACGTCAAAAGCTTTTGAAAGATCTAAAAATATTCCAATAGTTGCTTCGTTTTGATCCAATGATGAGGCAACATCCTTAAGAAAAGAAAAAATGGCTGTTTCCGTAGATTTTGATTTCCCGAATCCATGTTGGCAATTTGAAAACGCGTCGTGTTTATTGAGAAAGGTTTTCAATCGCACATAAAAAAGTCTCTCTAATATTTTTGAAAAAAATGACAAAAGAGAAATTGGCCGATAATTTTGAACTTCATTTTGTTGCCTTTTTTGAAGAGCGGCTTAATCTTAGCTGTTTTAAAAATATCTGGAAAAATTCCGGTGCATAAGGATGCATTAAATATGTGAGTTAACGGGTGTATAATGGCTGGCGCGCACGTCCTTAACAAACAATCCGGAAATTCATCTAAACCGGCCGAATATTTATTTTTTAATTTACCGATTATTTTGAGAATTTCATAGGAAGAGGTTTCGGAAACGAACATAGTGTCTAAGACTTTTAGGGAAACGTCAGATGTTGAATTTTGTGGCTGAAAACCCTTAGTGAGATCGACAGCAATTCTCGAAAAGTATTGGTTAAAGAGACTAGCCACTGTTGCCAGATTGTTCACATCTCTATCGTTATCTTTTAAAACAACATTCTCTACAAGGTTTCTAGTTGGTTTGGTCGCATTTTTTACTATATCCCACATTGATTTTGTTTTGTTATTAGAGTTCAAAATATCCTGATCGTGTTTCATGATTTTAGCCTGCCTTATGACTTTTCTTAACAATGATTGTATTTTTTAAAGTACAGGAGGAAATCTTGAGATACGTTATGATGCTTAGAAATGAAAGAAAGAACTCGTTTGTTTTTACATGATGTTCTAATCCCTTGTGTTATCCAAGAATTGTTTTTGCGTGAAATATTTAATTTTCTTTTCTGAAGAGGGAAGCAAGTGTTAAAATGAAATGAAAGCGTTGAAAAAAAAGAATAATATTTATCGTTTGTATCAATAGTAATATACACCGCGTCCCATGACTCCTGCAGCAAGTAATCAATGAATAATTTTATTTTAATTTTAGAAAACACTCTACTCATACGTGTATTATTTATTGTGTCATTGTTCGCATTTCGTATAATGGTAAGAATTTGTGCATCGTGGTCTCTGTATCCTAAATCTTTTGTTTCAATTTCATGTCGAGTAGTGGTTTTGTTAATTATAATTTGATCGATTGCCTTCTTTGAATTTACTGTGATCCGTGTAGATACTTTTAATGTAATATCTAAATTGAAGAAATTAATTAAGTTAAGAAACTGCTCTTTCTCGCTAGATTCGACCAGAAAATCAATGTTAAAATCTCCACATACAACAATGGATTCAAAAGAGCGATTGATGACTTTGATTAGTGCTTTAGTAGTGTAGTGTAGCTTTAGTAGTGTTAGTGCTTTAGTAGTGTAGCTTTAGTAGTGTTTAATAGTGTTTCTTATCGGACCGAGAATTTTGCGAATAATTCTTCTTTCTAGGACTTTTATCTTATCTTTTTTATTGTATCTGTTTATTATTTATTTTTAATTGTTTAATGATTTGTTGTGCATTTATTTACGTATTTATTATTTAATAAGTATTGTCTGACTAATTAAACCACATTGTAACCTTTAAATCCTGTAAATAATGCCAGTAGGCATTTAATTATTGCATTCGAATTACTCATGTATGTGTTCTCGTCCTACTCGTCCTTCTGAACCTGCATAGTAAACACCCGCTTTTGTCACCCCACCTGCCCTCCAAGTAACTGAGACCTTCCCGACAAGCCGATAGTGCAGGCGCGGTGTGTAACAGCCGCAGAACCAGCAGCGAGCAGCGATTTCCGCCCTTCCACAGGCGGTAAGGTCAAGAAAGGTCCCAATACTAATTATCGCAAAAACACTACTTGTAATGCTTCATAGCACGTAAAAATTTGTATATAGGAGTTTTGAAAGGTGCTGAACAAGCTGGTAAAATCTCAAGTCAATCCGAGTATCTAGCATGGTGAGTGTTGCGTGTAAGAAGCGAAGGAGTACAAAGATATCACCATGAGTTCTTGGGAGGTGATAGTTTGGGACAAATATTGCAGGATATAGACAATTAACTAAGGTGCCTTTCAGATTTAAAGTATGAACATACATTACAAATGATATGGATACCTAATGAATACCGCGGATTTTTATGTTTTAAAATATGCATTTTAGGTGCCTAAAATAGGTTCTTTCAGCATCTGTTAGGCTTTTTAAATGGTAGAATAGGCACTAATAAAACTCGTAACCTACAAGAAAATTCACTTTTTGACCATTTATTATATTTCTCAAAGATAACATAAATCACTATTACGTAGAATCAGTATTGACCATTCTGCGATAATATTATTTAACACGTTTGGTAGTTAGAATTATTCCAACCGTATTTTGCCTCACAATAAATTACTAATATATTCTCCAAGTTTTCAAGAGAAAACGAATGTTTCTTATCGGTCAAGATCACTTTGCTTTCGGGGAAACTCAATCGCTTTATCATAGAAACGGAGGCAGCTTCTCCACGAAGTCAAAAAGTAGTGGCATGGAGACTTTTATCTCTAGATCCTTGTCTGGTAAATGAGACAAGGGGATAAAAAGGTAAAAGAGAACGAATGCAATTTAGGTTGTTAAAAATGACTTAAAATTAATATCATCCTTGTCTGTTGTGCCGACAAAGAAGAAAAAGGTAAAAGGAGCCATAGACAAAAGCAGTTAGGGGCCATTCCATATTAAATCAACACAGTTTTCAGTAAAATTTTACCTCACCATTTTAGATTCAGATGAAATTTGACACATAGGTAGTATGAATGGTGAATACGAAAACTACAAATTTTAAGTAAAAATATTTCCACCCGTTTCTAAAATACAGCCATTTAAAATTTTGCAAACTTGGCTTCTCGAAAATTTTAAAATTGATGTAGAACCTCATTAAATTAAAATAGAGAGCTGGAACAGGTATCAATTTGCAGCTTTCTTTATCGCCTTATATAAGATATACAACTAAATAGGGGTTGCGTTCAAAAAGTTTTTCAAATTTGAATTTAAAATTTTGATTTTGAGTTTTTCCAAAATGCTCATCTTCAAAAAAAAAATTGAAAAAAATTCTAAAATAATCCTTGTATATTTCCAAACAGATGGTGCAAGTTTAAAAATGGGACTGCGATGGGTTCATATGGTAATCTTTATTTAAAATGCACAATATTTACTTACTCTAGATTTTACTAATTTAAAATGCATTTTATTTCAAATTATAAGCCCTAATAATACAAATTATTAATTTACTGTTTTTTATTGGCGAGTGTGTTATGTTTTGTTATGATTGTTATCATTATTATTATTATACCACTACATCACGACTAAATCGGCTGAATATAAAATCTACTCCAGGTTGCAACCAGCTACCTAATGTTCTGTTCCAAATAAAGCGATTTCTTGCACTTCCCAGTCTTTTGATTTACCTGGGAGTTTAGACAAGTTCTTACTCAATTTTGCGGAACAAATTCCAGAGCTCCAATAACTATCGGGACGACCTGTGCTCTTACGCCCCACATTCGGCTGATCTCAATTTCCAAACTCTTGTATTTAAGACGTTTCTCTGCCTCCTTCGTTACGACATTTTGATCGCAAGGCACAGCAATATCCACAAGTAGACACGATTTTTTTTCAAAATCCTTGATAACAATATCCGGTTTGCTTGCTGCTATCGTGCAATCCGTTTGAATTTGTTGGTCGTGCAATATTGTACACAATCCAACCGATGTCACCGGTTTCGGTGAGTGTTCGTACCACTTGAGGCATGTATTTGGAACTTCGAGGGCGGTACAGATCTGTCAATGGAGGTAACTACACACCCTGTCGTGTCTTTTTAAGTATTCGGTCTTTGCTAGGATTGGACAAGCTGAGACAATATGATCAATGGTTTCTACGTGTTCCTGGCAAATGCGGCATTTGTCATCTTGGGAAATTTTGAGAACCGCTTTATCATAATGTCGTGTTCTCAACGCCTGATCTCGAGCAGCTACTAGAACTGCTTCCGATTCTGGCTTCATTCTTCCCCTTTTAAGCCACATAACTGATTGATCTCTATTGATCTACACCTTGTCCGTTCTTTTTAGATATAGTCCGTGGAGTGGTTTGTCTCTCCACGATTACTTCAACATTTTTTGTGTCTCACATTTCATGTTTAATAGCATCAGAAGTTGAGTGTCTCTGTTTTGTACGTGTCTTGCCTAGTGTTCTTCGCAGTGCATTTTGCTACACTTACAATGCCTCTGTTTCCCATTCTTCGGTCACTATTATAATAACTTCGGTCATTATAATAATAATAATAATTATTATTATTATTATTATTACTAATATTATTATTATTAGACCGCGGAACTTCATGCAATTGCATATTTTTACTGACTGTGCATATCGAAAGGAAATGTATATAACTTTACCTATCACCAAAAATGAAACAAATCTACCCTATTTTTATTTGGCATGTGTGCAATTTTTTAGTTTAAATGCGTATTTTAATGTATGCGGTATATTTTAGTGCATATATTCCAGGTTTTTGTGGAGAAGTGGATCGAAGTCAGATCTGTTCGGGTATTTTCTTTTAACTGAGAAGTGGCTTTCTTCTGACAACACGGGTATGGAAATTGAACCTCCTTAGTGCCCTTCGCACGGTTTTGGGATTTACTTTCTTGCCAATGCCAATTTGTAAGTGTGGAGTAACTTTTGGTGCATTAATACGAGGGTCCTTTATTATTTTCATTACTAGATTCTCTACTCGATCAGAAAGTATTCGTTCTCCTCCGGGTTGCAGTTCAATCGCCTATTCATTGATGTACCATGAGATTATGTCACTCATTGTGCTTTTTTCATTAATGACATTTGCAAAATTTTGGTTATCATTAACCCTTTGCATGATGGTAAATAACCAACTGACGCTGCTCAATGTTGGTGTTCATTCCTGAACGATTCATTTCGCTTAAATGTTTAGGCTCCCACGTATCTGGTTCAACTGAAAGGAGACCTTGATTTGTTTTATTTTTGGTGATAGGTAAAGTTATATACATTTCCTTTCGATATGCACAGTCAGAAAAACATGCATGTTACATGACATTCAGCGGTCTAATAACAATAATAATATAAATAATAATAATAATAATAATCATCATCATAATCATCATTATCATAAAAATAAAACACAACGTACTCGCCAATAAAAAACAGTAAATTAATAATTTGTATATATTAGGACTTATAATTATAAATAAAATGCATTTTAAATTAGTAAAATCTAGAGTAAGTAAATATTGTGCATTTTAAATAAAGATTACCATATGAACCCATTGCAGTCCCATTTTTAAACTTGCACCATCTGTTTGGAAATATACAAGGATTATTTTAGAATTTTTTCAATTTTTTTTGAAGATGAGCATTTTGGAAAAACTCAAAATCAAAATTGTAAATTCAAATTTGAAAAACGTTTTGAGCGCAACCGCTACTGACTTCTATATCTTATAAAAGGCCATTAAGAAAGCTGCAAAATGACATCTGTTCCAGCTCTCTATTTTAATTTGGTGAGGTTCTACATCAATTTAAAAATTTTCGGGAACCCAATTTTGCAAAATTTTACAATGGCTCTTTTTCAGAAACGGGTGGAAATATTTTACTCAAAATTTGTAGTTTTCTTATTCTCCATTCAAACTACCTATGTGTCAAATTTCATCTGAATCTGAGATGGTGATGTAAAATGACTGTGTTGCTTTAATATGGAATGCCCCTTAGGCAAATGAGTCTCATTTTATTTATTTATTTATTTATTTATTTAGTCAAAAAAACAGTAAAAACTGTATATGACGTGTGGGGAAAGAAATTTATCTGCGCACATTTTCTTGAGGGCCAGAATTTTATAAAAAAAAAAAAACGAAAACGAAAAAATTTAGAAAATAATTATTTTAGAAAAATAAAGATATTTGAAAAATGTTTTTTCCCGAGTTATAGAAAATCAATTTCAACTGTAAATTAACTACAAGCAAAAGGAGTGCTCAACAAACGTGCGCACAGTGAAGCTACATTTACGTCCAGAAGCAAAACAAGGGGCCATCTCAGCATTTGCTCTATGGATCAGGGAAACTGGACAAAAACCTGATCGAGATGGGGGTCATTGACCCGGAAGCTGAAGTACATTACTTGTTACAGGCGTATTAAATATTTTTTTAAATGTATACAATGCAAACATAAACTAATTCATTATATATCTTTGTTTTGTTACATTATTTTTCTTTTTCAGGTTTTAGGTTTTCAAATGTAGAATAGGCACAAATAGGCATTAATATTAAAATAGGCTCTTTTAGGTGCTACAAAATTGGCGGTATTAGTTCAAATAAACCAAAAATGTATATACAAAGCTTCATTTAGTACAAGGTACCCAGGAAAAAAATAGATTTTTACCTAAATATACCACAACGAAATTTCAGCTCTTAAAAACACCGCAAGCACAAGTTTTTAATCACTGCGTACAACCACAGGGCCACCAGGCACACACATGGGCAGCACTCGTTCTGGCACGCGGAGCCTGCCTCCGAGAAATTGAATCGGAGCTCGCGATTACAACCACGGTGTAAGAATATATCATACACCGTGATTACAGCGCTCCTCCGGTTATCTCCGGTTGAACCGACGACGGGGGGAAAACGTAATCGGAGAAACCGGAGGTCGCCACTAGTCCACGTGGCGGAACCCTCTCCATTTACTTGCCCAATGAATGTTTGTGACCGATTAATCAAAAAGTATTTTTGTATTTTGAAAATACAAAATACTATCAGAAAGTATTTTCGATACAAATACAAAATACATGTTTAAAAATGTATTTTCGATACAAAATACAAATTACAAAAGTATCGAAAATACGTATTTTAAATACAAGTATTTTCGATTCTGCCCAACTCTGTGTACTCATAAATATAACAATGTGAACAAATCGCCGCAACTGTAAATATTAACGACGTGAGAGACAAGTAAACAAAAATTAAATTTTTGTATTTTTTGGAAAACAAAAGAAGAGAGCAAAATGGCGTCCATGTCATCTCATAGAGCACATTGAGGACTATTCCTACAAAGAGTTAAAAGAAAAATTTGGAGCAGTTTTTGAGAAAATCGGGATTTTATAATTAAAAAAATGCAATTATTGCGTGCAATATTGGGCGAAAACTACAAGAATTAAAAAAAAAATTACATGTCCTTAATGAAAGAACTCACTTAGGAGAACAAATTTTATTTGAAAAAATATCTGGATCTTCAATTTTGTAGTTCTAGAAAGACACCGAAAACAATTCAAACTTTTGCAATTTTCGAAAGTTTAGAGTTAACCGTGAAAAACGGAACTGTGCCTCCTTTATAAGTGCATTTTATTCTATCCTCGCAAGAAATTTAAAGAAAAACGTTTGAGCCGTTTTTGAGAAAATTTTGAAAATCTCCCCATTCATGTATAGTACCCCCAAATTTTGAAGAATATTTTTTCAAAATTTTGGTGCTTCGAGTGGAACCACATCGGCTGCGGGGTATTCATTTTGGAAGAAATCGTACTTATGGTTTCGGTAGCAGGGAACCCTCAAACGTGTATTTCCGTTGAAGACTCGAAATAGATTTTCCGCAGCATTACAGAACTTTCCCTATACTACGTATATAGGATGGACAACCTCAGTTGTCCCCAGCAAATATCTTGAAAACGGTGCGAGGTATAGAGATGCTATTTGTGCCATGTTGTTGCAGATGATGGGGCAAATAACATATTTCGTTTTCTTGTTTGTAACGTATGTAACTTTAGAGATAATGACACAACTTTGATTTTCGTTATCACTGCCAAGCAACGATATTTTTTAAATGGAAGAATATATTTTTTCTCCATCATTCTAAAGATCTTTCAAAATGCAATGCAATGATATAATATTGTTAATATTCGAAAAATATTTGTTGCAAAAACGGTGCAAATAGAACTTGGTATATGCAATGCTGCAGCGAGCAAGGACAGCTGACCTTGCTGATATCGTGTACATGAGTCGACGCCCCTTATCGGAAAACGAGAATGTTCGGCAATAACAAACTTCCTATACTCTTACTGCGAATGCTAATGACCTCGGTTTTGCATTTTCGCAAGTTATACATGCGCAAGAAAGGAGGGGTGTTCGAAATCACATTGACTTCAGCGGAGATGTGTATCTAAATACCTGTAATAAATTTAAATTTGGAGACCCTATCGGGAGCCTATCCAGGGAAAAAGAAAAAAAACACGTGTACACTGAGAAGAAATCGCAGGTCATTTATTTCCTTTTATTTAATACTTTTTTAACAATTTTGTTGCAAAGCTTCAAGTTTAAATAATTCAAAACAGGAGAAAACATTAATGAAGGTATTCATAACGAAGAAAACAAAACAAGATGAGAAATTAAAAAATCAAGAGAATAACAAAGGTCATTTGCATTACCAGTAAAAACATAGGAAGACTCGTAATCGACGAACATTCTCGTTTTCCGAAAAGGTGCGTCCACTTATGACCTGCCGAACGTGTTCCAATGTGTGTTCTACTGCAACCAAGATGTCACTTCTTTCTGCTGGATGCCTGGAGCACACTGAGAGCCGCTTGACCTGCAGCTCCTTTCCCAGTGTGTGATCCCCTCGATCGAGACGAGATGACTCTTTCAACTGCTGCGCCTGTTTGTGTGTTCTGGTGCTGAGGCGTCTCTTTCTCCTTGTGCAGTGCTGGTGAAGTGCGAGGGCTGCTCCGCCCTCAAAGCCTGCTCCAGAGAGTTTTCTCCAGGAGCCGAGACGTCTCTTCCTTCTTCGCGTGCTCTGGAGCCGAGATGCTTCCCCTCCGTGCTTAGGGCCTGGCGCAGAGCGATGGCCGCTCCGTCCTCAGCGTCTGTTCCAGAGAGTGCTCTCCTGGAGACGAGATGCTTCCCCTCCGTGCTTAGGGCCTGGCGCAGAGCGATGGCCGCTTCGTCCTCAGCGCCTGTTCCAGAGAGTGCTCTCCTGGAGCCGAGATGCTTCCCCTCCGTGCTTAGGGCCTGGCGCAGAGCGATGGCCGCTCCGCCCTCAGCGCCTGTTCCAGAGAGTGCTCTCCTGGAGCCGAGATGCTTCCCCTCCGTGCTTAGGGCCTGGCGCAGAGCGATGGCCGCTCCGCCCTCAGCGCCTGTTCCAGAGAGTGCTCTCCTGGAGCCGAGATGCTTCCCCTCCGTGCTTAGGGCCTGGCGCAGAGCGATGGCCGCTCCGCCCTCAGCGCCTGTTCCAGAGAGTGCTCTCCTGGAGCCGAGATGCTTCCCCTCCGTGCTTAGGGCCTGGCGCAGAGCGATGGCCGCTCCGCCCTCAGCGCCTGTTCCAGAGAGTGCTCTCCTGGAGCCGAGATGCTTCCCCTCCGTGCTTAGGGCCTGGCGCAGAGCGATGGCCGCTCCGCCCTCAGCGCCTGTTCCAGAGAGTGCTCTCCTGGAGCCGAGATGCTTCCCCTCCGTGCTTAGGGCCTGGCGCAGAGCGAGGGCCGCTCGGCCCTGCAGCGCGCCCTGCTGCCCGGCCGCTGGCCGCCGTCGCCGCCGCTGCTGGAGTGGCTGGAGGCCGAGGGGGCGGCCGTGGCCGTGGTGGACTTGGGGGAGGGCGCGGTGGCGGGCGCAGGGTCGGCCGCGTGCCAGCGCTGGCTGCGTGCGCTGCACGTGCGCGCGCGGGCGGCGCTGCTGCTGTGGCACGCCCCCCCGGACGACCCGCCCCCGCGGGGCGCCGCCCCCTCCTGGGTGATGCGCCAGCGCGCGGTGCTGATCGCCGCTCCCGCCGCCCAAAGACTGGACGCTTTCCTCGTGAACCACACCGCCCACAAGGTAAAGATCGCGCGGGTTGTCACTTTACTCTTGACTTTCGAGGCGACGCCTGTTCAACGGCAGTCGGTGAAAAGCGTCGGCGTGTGCAGCGAAGTATTAGCTGTGAATGTAGTGCGTTGTTCCCTAATTGGAAACAGCTATGTGAATGTAGTGCGTTGTTCCCTAATTGGAAACAGCTATGCGTCTTTTCAAATATCTCATACAACGCACAGCCATTAACTAATGCCGCTACAAAAGTACATAGTCCTCGCTTTATTTATAACTGTTGTGCTGCATTACACTACTAAATAAACATGCAAAAGTGTTTTCAACCAGCAAAAGTTTCTCCGCTCGAGACTCGAACAGAACACAGAGAACAGATGTGCAGAGCTTGTGAACTCACTGCCGGAATATCAGTTTTGGAGATAATCGGCTGAACGGCTTAGACGTTACAGTTTTTCACAGACTGACTGATGTTAGGTTGATTGATAGTGATTTCGGGCGCGTCAACTGCTAAAGTCATTAGTCTCGTATGTGTAGTACATTATTTGCTCGGGAGGTAGCGGTGATCTTCCCCACCTTGGTTGGCTAAATCCGGGGCCCACCTACTGTCAGCTAGCTGTGTTTTCCCCTATCAGGTACTTCCCACTGGAGGGGCATCGCCCCAGTCAGGACAAGCTCGAAGTTCCCGACGGGTCTCTCGTCATGTGTGGTAGTGTGGTGAATGGAAGTGTGTTTGTCAGCCCTTAAAGATATCTAAGTCGATCTCATGTGTTTATAATGAATTTAAATGTCATGTCGATAGATTTATTAGTTTACTTAAATATTTTCATACAGATGCACAGAAAAACAATTGATGTGACGTGACATACGTTTTAGAAATAGAAAAACAGTTGAAAAAATGTTTGAAAGATCCAAATTGGAAAAGCACGTACAGATACGTCCGGTTTATGTAGCTGTTTTGATTCTACAGGTGGGTAGAAGTGTTTCTCGTGATTTTTAAGAAAATTTCTCGAATGCTCAATAGCTTTCTGCAACAATACATTCATGAAATTAAAATCCCTGCTCAAAATTCGCACAGGGTTCCGTTTTCCCCCAAATCCGTATACGCTTTAGCCACCTCGGCCATCACGTCCTTCAACCGGGTCGGACACGAGGTGTTCACTTCTATATTAGTCAAGACATAATCGTTTCAGTTCTTTCATTAGGGAGCCGAAAAGCTGAGAAAATATGAGAAAATATCTTTTGGGCTACAGTGGGAAAGAATATGCGGCCTAACCAAAAAGCTAGTCCAGAATAAAGAGACCAGAAAACTAGTGCGAAAAAGTGTGCCATTCTATAGCACCACTAATTTATTTATTTCCCAAACGTTCTTACATATGAGGACAAACAGTGAAAAAATTCTGTACGAGTTTTAAAAAAAAAATATTAAGAAATTGCAAAAATTTCAGAGACTAATAAAGCGGACAACTGCAGCTCAGAAGGGAGTAGGCTTCATAATAAACAAGAAACTCAAGAAGCAACTAGAAATGATGACGGGTGTAACAGAAGGGATTATCAATATTAAAACTTAAAGTAAAGAACAAAATAACAGTAATTCAAGTATATTCACCTGCAACACTCAACTCGGAAGAGGAAATTGAATCCTTTTATATTTTGAACGACACTCTTAACAAGCACAGATCGTCAATAAATTGTATCATTGGGGATTTTAATACAAAAATAGGAAAGAAGGAATATGCTGAAGAAACCGCACTGGGGAGTTTCACCCTTGGAAACCGTAACGACAGAGGACGCAGGTTATTTCAAGTTGCAGAGGGTCAGAACTTGAAAATAGTTAACTCTTACATTTATATGCCAACACATTAAAGATGGACCTGGCATTCCCCAAATTGAGTAACTAGGAATGAAATACATTTTATCCTAACAGACCGTGTGGAACTGGTGTCAGATTTCAACATAATCACATTACCAGAATTCACGACTGATCATAGATTGGTAGAAATCAGAACATATATTTCAAAAGACAGACGAAAATACGGACACAAAAAACACCTAAGAACAATTTTGAAGTAGTAAAATACAGGGATATTTTGAAGGAAAATATCACAAATATGAAAGTAAAAGAAGAAAATTATATTCAGAAGGGGTACAAAGCTCTAGAGAACGTTACAATCACTGCAGGAGAAAATGCCCCACTACCGAAAACAAGAAGTGATAGAACGAAAGAGCTTATTAACGACACAATTAAGTTACTGAGGGAAACAGATACTTCAGAATAGTAGAAATATTCGACGATCGCCTGCGCAGAAGAGTACAAGAAGATCAACAAAAAAGTAAAAAGAGAAATAGAAAAGATATGAGAATGCAGAAAATATAGTTAATTGAAAGAATAAATGAGAATTTCAAATTTGTTAAAATTATTAGGAAATAATTAAAGACTGACAAACATTGGATGTTGAGAGTTCAAGACAAAGAAGGAAAACAAATTTTAGCAAGGAATGAAATTGTTGAAGCCGCAACACTGTATTATAAAAAACTATATACAAGTGAAGCTCCAGATGATACTACAATTGAAAGAGCGATAAACAATAACGAAGATCAAGGGGTCAATGCTCTCCTATCATTACATCTGAAGTGCGTACAACTATAGAAAAACTAAAATTAAGAAAGAGCCAAGGAGATTATGGAATCACAACCGAACATTTGAAATATGTTTTTTTAGAACTAGCAAATGAAATTACAGATATGTTTAATAATATACTAGAGAAAGAAGAACTTTCAAATCAATGGTTGTTAAATATTATCACCTTAATTCACAAGAAGGGAACAAGAACTGACCTAAATAACTACAGACCAATCAGTCGCATGTCAAATTTATAAAAAGTATTTTCTATAATTAACAGAAGAATAGCAAGGAGACTTGATGAGGAACAACCGCCAGAACAAGCTAGTTTACAAGCTGTCTTTTCCACAATTTACCATCTCCACGTAATGAATCAAGTTATTGAAAAAGTACAGGACTTCAATCTAAAACTTTACATAACCTTTGTAGACTACACTAAAGCGTTTGACTTTGTGGAACACCCTGAAATTATCATGGCTTTGAAAATGCTTGGGATTCAAGGTAAATATCTTAGAATTTTATCAAAAATGTATGCGGTTCATTCCATATTAAATCAACACAGTTTTTACCTCACCATTTTAGATTCGGATGAAATTTGACACATAGATAGTATGAATGAAGAACAAGAAAACCACAAATTTTGAGTAAGATATTTCCACCCGTTTGTGAAATATAGCCATGTCAAATTTTACAAAATTAGGTTCCCGAAAATTTTTTAATTGATATAGAACCTCTCCAAGTTAAGATAGAGAGCTGGAACAGGTGTCATTTTACAGCTTTCTTTCTGGCCTTTTATATGATATGCAACTCAACGGGGGTTGCGTTCGAAACATTTTTCAAATTTGAATTTACAATTTTGATTTTGAGTTTTTTCAAAATGCTCATCTTCAAAAAAATTGAAAAAATTCTAAAACAATCCTTATATGTTTACAAACAGATGGTGCAAGTTTAAAAATGGGACTGCAATGGGTTCATACGGTAATTTTTCCTTAAAATGCACAATATTTACTTATTCTAGATTTTACTGATTTAAAATGCATTTTATTTCTCATTATAAGACCGAATATATACAAATTATTAATTTAGTGTTGTTTGTTGGTGAGTGTGTTGTGTTTTATTGTTATTGTTGTTATTATTATTATTACTATTATTATTATTATTATTATTATTATTATTAGATCGCGGAACTTCATGCATATTTTTACTGACTGTGCATATCGAAAGGAAATGTAAATAACTTTACCTATCACCAAAAATAAAACAAATCAAGGTCACCTTTCAGTTGATGAACCAGATACGTGGGAACCTAAACATTTAAGCGAAATGAATCGTTGAGGAAAGAACACCAACTTTGAGCAGTTATTTACCATCATGCAAAGGGTTAATGATGCCCAAAATTTTGCAAAATGCCATTAATGAAGAAAGCACAGTAAGTGACATGATAGGCGATTGAACTGCAACCCAGAGGAGAACGCCCGAAGACATTTTCTGATCGAGAAGGGAATCTTGTTGTGAAAATAATAAAGAAGGACCCTCGTATTAATGCACCAAAAATTACTCCTCAGTTATGAATTGGCATTGGCATGAAAGTAAATCCCGAAACCGCGCGAAGGATACAAAGGAGGTTCAATTTGCATAGCCGCGTTGTCAGAAGAAAGCCACTTGTAAGTTGAAAGAGAAATACCAGAAAATATCTGACTTCGATCCACTTTTCCAACAAAAACCTGGAGTATATGCACGTAAATATACAGCATACATTAAAATACGCAGTTAAACTAAAACATTGCACACATGCAAAATGAAAATAGGGTAGATTTGTTTTATTTTTGGTGGTAGGTAAAGTTGTATACATTTCCTTTCGATATGCACAGTCAGTAAAAATATGCATGAAGTTCCGCGATCTAATAATAATAATAATAATAGTAATAATAATAATAGTAATAATAATAATAACAACAATAACAATAAAACACAACACACTCACCAACAAAAAACACTAAATTAATAATTTGTATATATTCGGTCTTATAATGTGAAATAAAATGCATTTTAAATCATTAAAATCTAGAATAAGTAAATATTGTGCATTTTAATGAAAGATTACCATATGAATCCATTGCAGTCCCATTTTTAAACTTGCACCATCTGTTTGTAAACATATAAGGATTATTTTAGAATTTTTTCAATTTTTTTGAAGATGAGCATTTTGAAAAAACTCAAAATCAAAATTGTAAATTCAAATTTGAAAAATGTTTCGAACGCAACCCCCGTTGAGTTGCATATCATATAAAAGGCCAGAAAGAAAGCTGTAAAATGACACCTGTTCCAGCTCTCTATCTTAACTTGGAGAGGTTCTATATCAATTAAAAAATTTTCGGGAACCTAATTTTGTAAAATTTGACATGGCTATATTTCACAAACGGGTGGAAATATCTTACTCAAAATTTGTGGTTTTCTTGTTCTTCATTCATACTATCTATGTGTCAAATTTCATCCGAATCTAAAATGGTGAGGTAAAAAACTGTGTTGATTTAATATGGAATGACCCATGCAACAAGCATGGCAAAAGTAAAAACGGAACGAGAGGGAGAGCAATTTCGTTTGAGTAGAGGAGTGAGGCAGGACGACCCAATTTCACCGAAGAGTTTTACGTGTTTGCTGGAAAGAATCATCCGTTCACTGAAATGGAAAGAGGTCGGGAATAAAATAGATGGAAAATATTTAACCAACCTAAGATTTGCCGACGACATTTTGTTCGCTGCAACAGCTGAAGAACTAGAAAGTATGTTACAAGAATTAAACAAGCAAAGCATCAAAACAGGTCTACGAATGAACTTGCAAAAGACAAAAGTCATGACCAACTACCAAGAAGTGTCTATTTCCATGGATGTCAGGCAAATACAATACACTCAAGATTACACATACCTTGAACAACTCATTTCTTTTCAAAACAGAACCAATCAGGAAATCAACAGAAAAATATCCCTAGCTTGCAATAAATTCTGGAGCCTTGCTTTCATTCAAACAGACAAAAAAGTAAGCTATCACATTAAAAAGGTAGTAATGGATTCATGCGTTCTCCCTGATCTCCACAATGGCTCTCAGACTTTGGCCATTAACAAATTTTCAGATAACAAGATTACAAAGAAGTAAAACGAAATTGGAAAGAAAAATCTTGGGAAGCAACCTGAGAGACAGAATACGAAATAAGATACGAAGAGGACTCGGATACTGGATGCAGCTACTCATGCAGCAAGATTGAAATGGAATTAGTGCGGGCGCATCATGAGGCAACAACCACAACGCTGGACTCACTCAACAACAATATGTGACCCAAGAATGGGCTGACGAAATCCAGGTAGGCAGCGTAGAAGATGGAGTGATGTATTTAAGAGCGAGCTTGGAAACACGTGGTCAAGGGAAGCGAGAGACAGAGACAGGTGGAAGACATATACCGAAGAGTTTGTGACAAAGAGAAATTAATATAATCAATGGGTTTCAAGCATGTTTCTGACGCTTTAAATTCATTCTTACTTTTGTTCGACTCCATGAATTGTGAAGAAATCTGATGATTTTAATTGTATACTCTTCCTTAACAACAGCAAATTTACTTTTTACATTTTCTCTCAGGTCATTTTCCTTTCACGCCCTTACGAAGGAATCTCCTAAGTAGAGATCATGTAATCGTGCGTCGGGAAAGTATGAAATTTTTTTACAGAAAAAATCTTATTGCCGGGCCCCGGTAACAAAAGGTGGATGAATCCTGTAGGTACAAATAGTAAATTACTTCCTCTAATACATGGCGTAGCCAGAATCCATGTTTTGTGGGTCCTTGAAACCGAAAATCGATTGACGGCAAAACGTCCGTCTACCCGTACACTGTCAGAAATTACATATAATTTAATGTAGTTTAATGCACTTTTTCACATTAAATTTAATGTACCGTGTGCGTTAAAGCAATTTTAATGTGTTTGTGCATTAAATTTAATGTTAAAATTAAAATCAATGTAGATTTAATGTAGGACTACATTAAATTTAATGTTTAAATTAAAATCAGTGTAGGTTTTAGAAATATTTTCTTCCGCTATTTGAACTTACGTATAATTAATTTAAAATATATTTTGAACATGTATACAAAAAATATAAATGTTTAAAATTCGTATTTACATTCAAATTGGTAACAAATAAAATTGTAAAAATCTTTATAATAAAATTGTGGCGATTTACATAGTACGCTAATTCTTTAGTTAACATTTTTTTTCAAATTCTCCGGATATATTTAAATTTTTTCAAAGAATAGTAACTTAACAATGTCAGAATTTAGTACTCTTTACGGTTACGAAGCATATTTCCGGGCGTAAACGCGTTCAAAACAGGTGAAGAAGTAGTGACAATTATAAATAATATACATAATTCTGTAGAGTTAATACATAATTAATATATATTACGTCTAAAGAAATATGTTCCGTTGACGTAAAGAATATATTATTCATGTCATAGGGGGCAATACATTAGGCCTAAGAACCTGCTGAAGCAATTGGATGTTGCAATAGCTCAGTGGTTAGAGCACCTGCGCGTAAACCTGCGCGTAACTTCCTGGTTCGAATCCCGGGCGGGTGAACTCGTTGAACAAATTTAAATATTAAAATATACATTTGTTACTCAGTACTAAAATCAGAACTTAGTGTTCTTTACATCAGCGGGACATATTTCTGAGCGTAAACGCGTCCAAAAATGTGACAATTGCATAACTCCCAACGGGCAATTTATCAGGTCTAAGAACATGTTCAAAGAATTGATTGTCTCGATGGGATGGTGGTTAGAGCAAGTGGGCGTAAACCAGGAGAGACGGGTTTGAATTCCGGTCGGGGTTATAATTATTTGTACAAATTTTAATTATTGAAGTTAGTACATGTACAGTAAATTTCATGCACACATACAGTAATTTCAATGTAAAAGTACATTAAAGTCAGTATCATGTACGTAAATTAAATTTAATCTACACGTACAGTAAATTTAATGTAGAGGCATTACAGTGAATTTAATTTACACATACAGTAAATTTAATGTACATGCATACAGTAAATTTAATTGTACACGCATACAGTAAATTTAATTGTACACGTACATTACATTTAATGCACACGTACTTTAAAATTACTGTAAGTATACATTAAATTTTATTTACGTACATGACACTTACTTTAATGTACTTTTACATTAAAAGTAATGCGGAAATTTCTGACAGTGTACGTGTGTGGTCGACGGTAGCACCTAAACCGGGCCTGTCCAAAACCGTGTTCCGGTGCAATTTTGCTCCGCCCGTCTCCACGCAGTGCGCCACGCCGGCGCAAATTAGGCAAGGAAGTACGCGCGAAGAATTATGCGAGGAAGTACGCGCTTTGGGAGCACCACTATTTTTTGCCTTTTTTAATGGAAAGGTGACCAATTTCTTACTTCTGTACCACACACAATGGAATGCGCCATATATTATTTATTTAGTCAAAATAAATGTTTTGAAGGTCCTTTTTTAGGAAAACATTGTTTTCTTCAGGGACTGGGAGGTTGTAACCCCATCCGTCCGTTGCGGAGCGATGCGCGAGTTCTGTTGGCCTGGGTGTCTCCCAAGAAGGACCCGCTGCACGGCACCTGGAAGGCGGAAACGCCCATTCACCTCTGGGTGTTGCATCAGAACATTCGCTTTCACATCCTCTGGGAAGAGGGTGTGGACGAGGGAGGCGTTCTGCGAAGACTCGGTTCGGGGAAATCGTCTTCGCACATACCGGTGAGAAACAGATAGTTAACTGCATCTTTTAAATTACTTGTCGTTGACTTAATGAACTTTTTATTAAATAATATGTTGTAACTGTGCTTATCGCTCCCGCGACCTATACCGCGGCAGTTCGGTCGGAGGTCACAGACGCGCAATTTACCATGCGCAGCGCTTCAATCAAAATGAAGAAAATTTAACAGTTCAACAATCTTGAAATTCTTTTGCAAGGCTGTCACTTAGATTGATGTAAAAGTTCAAAAAGATCCAAAAAGATTTCGGACAGTCATATTTATAAAATTAACAACTTTTCGTTGTTAACGTTTCGTCGGCAACGTTCGTTTCATCGGCAACGTTTCGAATGTTTGATGTACATTCATCTTCAGGCCAAACACAGATGTATACGAATAACTAAAATTATAAAAAAGTACACATATGAAATAGAGAACAAAAAGGAAATACCTGTATATATTTTTTAAGAAATAACAAATTATAATTGAAAAATATTAAACAAAACAAGAACTATACTCACACTAAAAAAAAATTTAAAATTGGTTTAGAACTATCTCAGACCTTAAATTACTTCAAATATAAATTTTGTTACATATTCATGTGTAACCTTGATAAATAAAAATTTTAACAATTACAAGTCAGAAATAAATGACGTTAGTAAAAAGATTTACATTAGAACTATTGATTATTATTTATACATGATAGTAAATATTGAAATTTATACAAAATATGACATGTCAAATTATAAATTTTTACCGGTTTTGGCATTTCAAGGAATAAAATTAAAATTAAAACAAGGAAGTACACAGCACAAGATAAACAGACTCATTTTTAATAATAACTCAATGTAATGATGGCTCAATCTTGAGAACGACCGCTCATGCTTCTAAGGAAGTGTGGACACAAGTTGTTCCGAAGCGTGGAGGTTGTGGGAAGGGTAGGAGTTTTCTGCCTTAAATGACATCTTAACTCCTCTAGTTACATAAAAGAACTTTAAAATACCGAAAGTAGAGATCATTTTAGCAATTAAATTAATACTTCGAAATATTTACTTCAAGTTTAATGGGAAGTTTTATCATCAAGTAAGGGTATGCCCTATTGGAAGTGTACTAAGTTCTATCTTGTGTGAGATTTCAATGAGGAAAATAGAAACAAACATCCTTTCTAAGTTGGATGTAAAGTTCTACACTCGGTACGTAGACGACACACTTATTGTCCTTCATCAAGATAAGATCCGTGATTGCTTTAATGCGTTTAATTCATACCATCCCAGTTTGAATTTTACAATGGAGACTGAACAAGATTATACAATGAATTTTCTTGATTTTACAATTTGTAGATATCCCTATTTTTGTATCACAAATGGGTACACAAAATGGTCCTTAGCTGGGATACTATTGAATTTTTATTCTTCCCATCCTGTAAATATCAAAATAGCCGTCATCAAGAATTTAGTCCATGGGGTTTTTCAAATTTCGCATCCTGTCTTTTATGCGGTAAATTTGGAAAATATATTTTTATTATTGTTAAGAAATTCGTATCCGGTTGATTTTATCGGGAAGGTTATAAATCAAAAATTGAAACAAATGTTACGTTTATCCTCAGTTGATTGTTGTCAACCAAACAATCCATCTGATTTTTCTAAAAAAAAATATTTTTCACTATTCCTTATGTTCCTAGCATCAATAAGGATATATATAAAATTTGTCATGAAAGATTTCCAGACATAACTCTTGTAAATAATATAATCCACAAATCTAACTTTATACGTCATGTAAAAGATCCTATTCCAAAATTAGAAACTGTCAATTCTATATATTCTATACAATGTCTACATTGCAATTTGGTATACATAGGACAGACTGGCAGAAAACTGCGAGACAGTGAAGGAACATATGAATAATATAAGATTGCCTTTGGAAAAACAAAATTCTTTGACCACCCATAGAATTAGGCACAACCATCAGATAAATTTCCTTTGTCCATTTGTTTTGGGAATTGAAAAAAATTGGAGTTCAAGACTTGTTTTAGAGTCTCTTTTTATAAAAATCAATCCTTCTATGAACACCAATTTAGAATACAACCAGTTTGCAAAATGATACGACTCTATCTTGTCAAATTTCAACCGAAAACATTCAAAACTCAATAGTCTTTATGGTAGTAATGATGATGATGATCTTAATGATGCGCATACCTCTGTTCAAGATATCGTTTTTCCAATTCATCATCATCCTGTCCCATACAACCTTAGAAGTCGTGCAACTTCCAATGACATTCCTCCTCCACCCTCTTCTACTCCTACCCTTCCCACAACCTCCACGCTTCGGAACAACTTGTGTCCATACTTCCTTAGAAGCATGAGCGCTCGTTCTAAAGATTGAGCCATCATTACATTGAGTTATTATTAAAAATGAGTCTGTTTATCTTGTGCTGTGTACTTCCTTGTTTTAATTTTAATTTTATTCCTTGAAATGCCAAAACCGGTAAAAATCTATAATTTGACATGTCATACTTTGTATAAATTTCAATATTTACTATCATGTATAAATAATAATCAATAATTCTAGTGTAAATCTTTTTACTAACGCCATTTATTTCTGACTTGTAATTGTTAAACTTTTTATTTATCAAGGTTACACATGAATATGTAACAAAATTTATATTTGAAGTTGGTCCCTTGTTTTGCTTCTGGACATAAATGTAAATTCATTATTTGTGCACGTCTTCTGAATTTCAGTGGAAAATATAGTTATTCAAATAATCGTTTTCCATATTATCGCGGCAATTCCAATGTTGCTGAAGGTTGAGATAAAAATGCGCAGAAAATCAAATAGTACCTTTCATTTTATTGTGAAAGATTATTTTGGTATTTTCCTTCTATTTAATTTTACATTCATTTCGGCTTCTTTCCTGTCCACTCATGCTGTGGAGAGGGGGGCACCCCAAAGAACTAAATATGCAAATTTGTAAAGAAGAATTATCATAAAAGTCGTATTTTGTAAAATACTGCCTGAGAACATAATCCGGATTCAATCTGTCTTCCTTCATTTCCTCGTCTTTCATCTATCATTCATATGCACCCAAACTGTCCCTCATCATTTCCCCTTTTGTCATCTACCCGTCCCCAAAACACGTCATCTGTAAGAATTTACTTGTCTTCAAAGAAAGCCGTGTCCTCGTAAGACACGCAAACCTGGTTTAAAAGGCTTAGGAAACATTGCTTTGAAGATATTCCCGTGTGTTGCAATAATCTTTGTTTTGTACGTCATAATCGGCAAACTTCAAAAATCTGTACGATGTAGGATGAGGTGTAATTCTCTATCCACCAGCATCACACTTTCAAGATTCTGTGTCCATGGTTTCTTTTAAACTGCCAAAATCATCGTCTTTCCTTAGCGTGTGACATACTTATACAAAGAACTAGAAAGTTAAAAAAAATTATAATTTGTAACTACATTCAAGGTCAGAATATTACTGGGTGCTACCAAAATGTATGCAAATTTATAATAAACTCCAAAATAAATACACAGAAGTGTTTCAGTCATTTTCAAAGTATATTTATAGTCAAGGAGATTAAATGTGGTGGGGCAGGTTTTTATTATTTTTAATTGCAGCCCAGCAGTTGGAAAAATCTGAAGAAAGAAAATCACAACAATTTGCGTTTTAAGAGGAACTTTTAAGATTTTCTGGAGCCTGTTCCAGGGTTCTAAGACACAGTAAAAATTATTTTTCCCTTTCAAAAAATTTTTTGTATTTGAATTCGATCTTAGAAAATATCACAAAATGTGTTTCTGATTATAGAAATTATTTTCTTATTTATCATATTTTTCAGTCAGATAAAACAGTGTTAAATTGACGAAAAATTTAAAATTCAAAAACACGTTTTAGGCTGAAGAGGCGTGTGGATGGTGGGACGGGGACTAAGAAACTTTTCAAAAATATTATTTTTGTGTCAGAATTACTGTGTGTGTATTCCTACGTCTTTTGGTTTTTGGGGAACTTTTTACCATTATTACCAGGGGTACCCTTTATATTTGTAAAGGTTACGTCCGTTAAGCTGGCAAAGCCATTTTCAAAAAACACATTTTCTCTATACCCAGAATTTTGTGCTATTTTTGTGCTTTCCAAATATCCAAAAATTAATTTTTTTGCTCCAACGGTTTTTCCAAAAATGGGTGGCTTTGCTGGCTTAATGTTAAGCTGGCAAAGCCAATTAGCCAAAACAAATTTTCTTTATACACAAAATATTGTGCTATTTTTGTGCTTTTCAAATATATAAACATTAATTTTTTTGCTCTTACCGTTTTTCGAAAATTTAGAAAAAATGAATTTTCGAAATGCCCGGCAGGCGCAACAACTACGCGTAAGAAAACTACTCGTAGAAAAAAAACTATCCATCAAAATTAGATTTTCTTGACACAAAAATAACCACAAAACAATTCTCTATCCAACAATGTTGTTTCGAAATATTCAACATTTAATATTCCCTATAAATAATAATAATAATTCTTTACACTACAGTCAAGAAACAACACAATTGAAGTCATACAATTCCTCATAAAAACTAAACTACTCAATATTTCGCAATGTCCTTTCCCAACAAACAGAACCAAACATTGTTCTAACAAAGTACACACACGCTGATTTTTTGCTCTCAACGTTTGTTGCAAAATTCAAAAAACCACTCACGAGTCACCCGGAACAACGCACTCTCGCAGGATAAGAAAATCACTCATCAAGGCAAAACTCTAATTCAAAATCAATTTATCCTCACATAACATCAACCACAATACAATACAATATACAACAATATTGTTTTTAACTTTTTTATTTTCGATACTATCGAAGAAAAAATTCTACATCCTTTAACTGGGTACCCAAAAACACACCAATGGAGGCACATCAATCCTACTAAATACTAAAATACTCAACACATCGCATTGGCCTTCCCCAACAAACAAAATCAAACTTCATTCTAATAAACTACACTTACAATGATTTTTTTTGCTCTAACCGTTTTTTGAAAAATTGAACAAAATGACACTATGTGGCGCAAGATAGGGCAACTCCGCCAAGAACAAAAACAATCCTTGAAGGAAATATATCATTCAAAAATAAAATGTCTTATCACAGAATCAACAACAATACAATGCACTATGCAAAAGTATTGATTTCAAATCTTTGACTTTCGATACTATCTATAAAAAATCTAAATCATTACACTGAAAATAAAAAAAAGACGCATGGAAACAAACAAATCCTAATAAATACTAAACTACTCAACCAATTGCATTGTCCATTTCCAAGAATAACAATTAAATGTTGTTCTAATAAACTACACCAACAATGATTTTTTTGCTCTCATGGATTTTTTGAAAATTAAACTCAACTTCGTATGTGTGCACCGGAGTGGCGGGACCTCCGGATAACAAAAGCGACGGAGGGAGGAACACATGTCCTAATAAATACTAAACTACTCGACAAATCTCATTTTATAGTACTTTACTTAAATTATTTTATAAATACATTTAACTTGTTTGATATTTTCCCCAACTCAAAATAGTTTAAATATGTAATTGGTTATATTGTTTACAATAATTATTAAAAATTTTAAAAAAACAAAAATTATAAATATGCAATGCAATATCACTGAAAATACGTTAGTGGACATATCCAATAACAGAATTGGCAATTTTCTATAAAAAGTAAAAAATGTAAAAAATATAAAAAAAATATAAAAAAGAGCAAAATTCAATTTTGCAACGATATTTTACAGAAGAGGATCCCTATTTGTATTCCATAGATTATATTAACTTTCCGAAATTTTACAAAATTTAGAAACAATATTGACAATTTCAATGTTGAAATGTTTTGTCTTATGTGGTTATTTAGTGATCTTTTATGGATTAGGGAAAACAGTGTTTGCGTAGGTTTGCTTATCTAGAAGAAGTGGGTGTAACACGATTTAATTCCAATGTCATGTGAAAAATATTGTGTGCATTGCTCGTCTTCCGAAAATAAAAATATCGTAACGTGAGAATACAAAATGTTGTACTTTAAGTCCATTGCTTTGGGTTGTAAACAAAACATAAATTACGTGTAACTTAGACATTATATTGATGTGTGTATATCCCAAGTGATTACGCAATAGACTAAAGTTGGAGTTTCTTGCTTTGCAAACATTCAGAATTAAAAATATTTTATAAGAATCATATCTCGTTCCTTATTCTCACGTAAAATTACTCAAAGATGAGGTATCACATATGATATGTAATGTTCTCGCTAAAGAACACCATGTAAAATGCAATCACTCTTACGTTATTCTGACGTGAAATAATTCTGATCCCCAAAATAAACGATCAGACCTCATTCGTTTGCTTAGAGCTGCACTTCGTAATAATGTCTGCAGTTAAAAACTTAGATTGCGACTAAATGAACTTTAAATACTCTTATTTTGTTTATTATTTTACATATCAAATTATTTTTCATAAAAATAGTCATGTTTCTCAACAACACAGAATTTTTGCATTTGGTCTTCTGAAAAACGAACGAAGAAGTAATTCACAACTAAAAGCTGCTATCTCGGAGACGTGTTTTGCAAGTGACTCTGAAACGTATTTTTTTAAAGTTATTTATGTTTTCTAATAAAATAACTAGGTTAGGCAGGTTATTGTGACAAATTATTTACATTGTATATTAAATATTACTATAATAAACGATGAAATGTAGATATGGAACCTATTACTCATTGTCGAGTATTATTTTTTGCAAAAAAAGCGTATTAATTGTTGCGTTAATTAAGCGTTGTTTTGAAATGTGCGTTTACTAGGAAATTGCATGTCTTTTTTTGTAATTACATGTATATACTACAACTTATGTAAAACTGTTTGTTGCTTCAATATTTACTTTCAAATATTTACCATAATAAAACTCGCGATTGCCGCCATTTTGTAATGTTCACGATGAATTATCCCGCCCCTCTGAAATAAACTAAAGCGGATTGGTCAGCTCCATCCCGTAGGGCGGAGCAGGGGTATGCAAACGGAGGTTAAGTTCGGCTCAGGACATCGCCCATATTTTGTGAGACCGAGGGTACATAAATTATTTACACTTATGCTCTGCGTTCCTCATCGACTAGAATGCACATTCGCTGTTTGAGTGCAAGGGCCGGCGAACTGAATGCAATGTTTTATGGCGCTGTGAATCGATGCTTCGGAATTTCAAACAGCAAACGAAAAGAACAATACTGATGAATCAAATGAAATCTTTCATTCCGAATGTTAATATTGACGTTAATATGAACGTTTGTTTCTGTGTCCTACATGACAAGACCATGTATTTCTGTATCTAGGTCTCCATCGCTCATTACAAACCCTCGCAATTTCTTCCTCTCCTCGTAACGGTCAAGGCGCCGCGAAGGCCAACTTCCCCAAAGGCAAGCGATGCAAGGAAACTGTTCCCTGTTCTTTGGCTCGACAGCCCGCTTTGGGCCTTGGCCAACCACCGGTGACCCAGCCTCTCGGCTATGGGATTAAGGGGTTCTTATAGTTCCCTTCACCGTTTTTGTGATCTTTATAACCTAGGGTAGGCCTTCTCATCGTTACACAGCAAGAGATAGAAGGACTTTTTGTAAGGAAAGCGCACAGGTATAATTTGCCTCGACTGGGAATGCAACCCGGGGTTGCGCCGTGGAAAGCAACGCGCTAGGCGACCGAGGCAGGCGTTGCAAGGAAAGTGTGTCCGTTTAATTTAAAATCACATATCCGAAAGAATAATTTTTACTAAAATTAACTTCAAATCAGTAACATATAATACATAGTCTAAAACTCTATTTATAATCTACCCATCACTAGTGAGAAGTATATATTGTTCTATGTAAAAAAAATCAAACATGAATTAATTTCTAGAAAACTGAAAATATTTCAAACAATATTTCTATCGCATATTACTTGCCTCATGATCTCACACTGAGCCAAAAGTGCATTTCTATATCATGAAGAGTTTAGAAGTAATGGGGGTGGCCCATAGTTGGTGACTCACCTTTATACAAGAGTAACGAAGGATTAGAACTGTGCCAAGAGGCGTCGTTTAGGCTTGAAGTTCTTTGACACAGCGTAAATTTGCGAATGTCACAACTGGAATTATTTCCCTTCCGAAGAGGACCAAAGCTACTACAAGTCATTGCTTATTTTTCTTCTTCATAATTGCACAATTATCCGGACACGTTCAGAAACATACGTTTTTCATTTTAGGCACATTGTCCTGCCACATACTGCCACATAAGCGACCGCGGTAGTCATTAGACATCGTGAGAAAGCAGCATGGGGCTCTCCGCGAAACTCACGGACTTCGAACGTGATCAGATGATTGGGTGTCACATGTTTCAGAAGTTTTTTGAGTAACATATTTTATTTCACCCTGTGAATCTATCAACTGAGGTGACATCCTCATTTGCTGTTTGACACGAAAAATGTTGAAATGTATTTTATATATAATCAGCAAACATATTTGCTTTTCCCTCATTTGTTCTCCCCCATGTGATGTCGGATTTGCGCAGTGGTGGTGACTGTACAAGAGGTCTCTTCATTTTTCTTGTGGCTTTCCATAAGGAATACTTCGAAATTTTATCAGCAGTAAGTTTCTAAGTAATTGCTGATAGAATCCTGTTTGTTTCCTTATTACCGCTGTTAATGCAGTCATGAGTAACACTATTCAAAACATTTTTATCTGATCTGATGATTACCATGTCATTTGCAATACTTTTCGTGCCTTCCTTTTTCTGCAACTTTTTCTTTAATTTTCCTTGAGTAATTATTATCCATGAGAGGTTTTTCAATATTTGGGGTATATTCCTTTTCATTTTATTGAACCAGTTTTATGAAGTATTCCACTTCTTCATCCAGTTCCCCTTTCGTTTTCAATGGAACATTAAGTTTCATTGTTTAATCTAGATTTTCTTTGAACGCTTGCCAGTTTTTAAATTTGTTAGCAAGAGTTGGTTGAAGGTTTTTTTTTATAGTTTTACTTTGTATTAGTATTATAGGACAATGGTCTGAGGAAATCGTAACAATTATCTACATTAATGTAGTTCCAAGATATATCTTTCACAACGAAAAAGTCAATCAGATCTGGAAGTTTAAGAGAATCTGTGAGCCAATACGTATCGCCACTACCAGAAAAAAAAAATACATTTCAAATCCCTAGAAGCTTTATAAAGTTCTCGGCTTTTAGTATTAGTTAATCTTCAACCATAAAAATTGTTTCGCATAGTAATCGGCTCCCACAATGGAGTAATTACCTAAATTTTTAAAGAATTCCATGTAGCTTCCTTTTTTAATATCGTCTCGGTGGACTATAGATCGCAGAAATGATATATCGATGCTCTTTCGTAGAAATCTTTATTGTTGCTGCCTGCATCCGTTCTGTTAGGAATCTTGGTTATTCAGCATGGTTTACAATGACTTTAACAAATATTGCAGCACCACCTGTACTTTTATCCTCTTTCTATGCTCATCTTCATATCCTCTGATTTTAAAATGAGATTTGTTTGTAAAATGAGTTACAGAAATCAACCTTATGTCAATTGTTTGCATTTCGTTTTTGCACTTCTAGTTCATATAAATGTTGTTTAAGGCAATAAGCATTTGAAAGTGAAATTCTAATACAATTTGCTATTTTTTATTTTGTTTGGTGTGTGTAATGTTTTGTTTTGTCCCTCTAAAATTACTTTTAATTAATCGCTTGATTGTTCTTTTTCAACCCATCAATAGATTAATTAAAATTATATTTCTTGCTATTATAATTAAACCTCGGATGCAAACGTGGAGTCAATCTGACCCCAGCTTGTGTGTCATTGGTTGTGACTTCTGCAATTTTTTCGAGTGGATCTGAACCTTCATTACATTTTTGTTAGTTTTATTTATTATAAAAATAATATTTCAGCTTTCACTATTTTTAAATGCTAATTTGAAGCCTTTTTACAAAAAGAAAGCTGTTACAATCGTGGGGTCACTCTTACTTTATCCGTATATTTATTCCATTACCGATATGTAATTATTTTTCTCGTTTGTTCTCCGATATGTAATTATTTTTCTCGTTTCTCTCCCTTTTATCTGAGGGAACGTGATATCACTGCAAAACCATTTGTGTATCACGATTTTTGTTTAGTATGCGTCCAGTATGGTTTAAATATGTACACTTAGGCTTAGTTGCGTTTGAGTTTGATTCTTTCACATATCATTGTTTGGTTGGACTTGTGTTACTCTATCACAGTGTCAACAATGGCGTGGAAACTGTTTAGCGATCAGGAAATAGAAAATGTCTTGATGAATGTCTCTATTGCAAATGAAAGTGAAGTATCAGACAGTGACGCTGATGATCTCAATGACACTCGTGATAGTGGAAGTTCTTCTGAATCGCCTGGGAGTTCTAGTGAGGAAACTGAGAAAGAACAAACTTCTTCTGATGAAGGGAATCACGTAGCATCAGTACTAATAAATAAGAGTGGTCGTTCGTGGTCCCTCCAACTTGCTCCTTGTCAGAGGCACGGACACAATATCTTGCATAAGTCGAGTTGACCGGCTCATGGCATTACTACAGTATTCCTAACAAGCTAACAAGCTTTCATATAATATGCAAACCTACTTAAATTTGCACACTTATAATAGAATAAACGTTTTGTATGTTTTATGCTAATACAATAAGTTTCTACTAAATTTGTTAATTACTGTAATCCAGAATCAACATTAAACTGATGATAGCGTTTGCTTAATTGGGGTCATATTTTTTTTAAATGTCTGTACAAATTACTTCTAAACGTCAAAAAATTAAATTGAAGGACGATTTCCTGTTGCGGTTGTAAACACCCGATTCAAAAGCGCGCCAACCAGGCAGCGCTCGACAGCGGGCAAGACAGCTAGAGAGGGCAACGAACCAGGGAAGACGCTGGCGAATAGGCAGCAAGCGGACGTTCGGCGAGCCTTCACCCCAGGAGCGAGTCTCCGGCGCCGGGGACGTTATAAGCCGGCGCCGCCACCGCCGAGACAGTTCTGAGATTGTGGAAGTGCCCGTGTAAAGACTGCGATATTGTAATAGTGTGTACGACCCGGCTAGTAATTTGATATTCTGTCCTACGGTATTTTTGGTGACTGTGCAAGTGTTTGGGACATCTCGTGGCATAATCGGTTACTTGGCTTGTTTAACGGTACTTTCTCTTGGGTTACTGGATCGATACGTTGTTGTACGAAAACTGTGCTGTTGTGAAATAAAAACCTGTTTTACTAAGTCTGCTTGTTTTTCGGAACACAACATTTCCTATACCTATTTTTGATTTTAAGTAACATCCATCTACAAACGCTTATCCTCCGAAATATGGTTTACAGCATATTTCGGTACTATGCGAGAGAAATCGTTCCAATATTGCTGAGAATTGAGATTAAAATGCACAGAAAAAATAGTACCCTTCTCCGTCAAATCATCAATATTATCTTACAAGGATATTTACCCTATCAAAAAAGATAATTTCGGGATTTTCCTTCAATTTAATTTTACACTGGTTTCGGCTTCTGCTCCTTTCTGTCCTCCCATGCTATGAAGTGGAGGCACCCAATAGAACTAAATCTGCAAAATTGTTAAAGAACGATCAAAAAGTTCGTATTTTGTAGAATACAGCTTAAGAACATAATCGAGGTTCAATCTGTCCCTCTTCCTTTCCCCTGTCCCAATCTATTCTCCACCCGCACCCGAACTGTCCCCCGTCAGTTCTCTACTTGCCATTTACCCATCCCCCAAGACACGTCATCTGTCAGAACTTATCTGTCCTGTTAAAGTCGTGTCCTCATGGGACAAGCAGCCCTGGTTTAAAAGGTCAAGCATGCTTTGCTTCCGAGTTATTTGCGATTTTAATTTGTATTGCAGTAATAAGGTAAACGGTACAGTGATTGACCACCCCCAGTGATTGGCTACCCCAACTATAATTGGAACAACTGCTTGTTCTAACACAATATTCTAATATTTTGCTTGTAAATGGAGCAAAGGGACGCTTTCTGAATATTAAACAGTAGTATATAAAAAGGGCGTCCTGGACCACATTTCTAAAACCCAAATTTTTTGTATGATTGAGAATACGTCAATTTTTATTAACATATTATTAAAATTGTAGTTAAATATATAAATATATAGCAGTTTATTATAAAATTTCCTTCATTTTTTTAAAAAAATTACATGTTTTTGAGGTTTTGAATTTTGTAGAAAAATCTTATCCTTTTTTTTTTTTTTTTTCGAATTTCCACTTTTTCCATTTTTTATAAAAATACTAAATTTTAAAAAATATAGAATAATTACACTACTTAAATATCTAAATTTATAAAATGTTTAATTAAAATACTTAAATTTCTAAATTTATAAAATTATTAATTAAAATATGATAAAACTAGTATTTTTATCTTCAATATTAGTATTGTCCTTTTCAGTATTATCTATTTTACTATTTTCATCTTCAACATTTTCAATTTTACTATTTTCATCTTCAACACTATCAATTTTACTATTTTCATCTTCAATATTATCTATTTTACTATTTTCATCTTCAATATTACTATTTTACTATTTTCATCTTCAGCATTATCAATTTTACTATTTTCATATTCAATACTAATATTTTCATCTTCAATATTAGTATTTTCATTTTCAATATAAGTATTTTCATTTTCAATATTGGTATTTTCATTTCCAATATTATCTATTTTACTATTTTATCTACAATATCATCTATTTTGATATCATCATACATTGTTTTCTTAATTTGTGATACAAATTCAGATTCTTTACCATCTTTACCATCAAAATTAACATTTTGACGTAATTCAAAGTTTGATGAATGCATAAGCCATTCAAATCCTAAATTATTTTATCTCTTTATCATCTCCATTTACAACATAAAAAATTATCAGTTTTTACAACATTCTTATCAAATAAAAACTGTATATAATAACACTTAAATTTAATCAATTAAAAATAGACTAATAAAAATATTTACTAATAAATAACCATGAACAGAACGCAGCTGTATACATATTGTAAACTTTAATATTAAAGGATGCTCCAAAATGGGAAAAGTAGAACTTATGAATATTGTAAAAGAGCATCAAGATAAAAATATTGTAAAAGAACATCCGGATAAAAATATATTTCATTTTCATAATGATAAATTTTCATCAGATAAGATATTAGAAAATAGAATAAACATTTATAAAGTTAATGGAGCATGGAACAATAGAATTCTAGATTGGAGATCTAGTTTAAATAATAATCATTATGATTTAGAATATTATTTAAAGACAATAGCATTAGATGTAGAATCAAAAATTATTGAAATGAAATATAATCATAGTAATATTGCACTAGTAGCTTCTGTACAATATGTAGAATTAGAACTATCTGGAGATAAAACAATATTTTAAACATCATTTTCAATCTAGTCAACATAATATTTCTAATAATCAATTAATATCTGAAAAGATTCATACTATGAATCATGAAATTATATCTAAATTTGATAACTACAATGCAAAAACTACTAAATATAGATTTGATAAAGTATTATTTATATATTTACAATCGGATAATTACAACCCATTAAAAGTAGGTAGCTATATTCCATTATCAGATTGGGTAAAATTGAAAAAATGTTGTATAAATGTAAAAAATATTAAAACAAATAAGTTCAAATGTGAAAAAAAGAAAATTTTAGATGTTTTATATATGCATTAGAGAGTATAATAAATCCTCCATCTCATCATATTGATAGACCTAATAAATATATTACAAAATATGAATCTTTAAATATGCCATATCCTGTAGATATAATACCATTAAATATAAGAAGTTATGAAGAATTTTTGAAAGTATCAATTAATGTTTATGAAATTAAAGATACTTTTATTGAATTATACTATTATAGTAAAAATTATAAAAAATAGAAAAGCATGTTAATATATTAATTTTTTAAGACCATTGAGTAGGTATAAAAAATATAAGTGCCTAAAAATATAAGGGGTACCGGCCAAGCTGATAAGAGAGAAACCCCCACTCACGTCACATAGTGAGGGGTAAAGAGGGGAAGTGCGGCTAACCGAAAAGGAATTTCAATCTCCTGGTCAGAGCAGCGATACCGAACGGTCGTGCCTATTCGGTGTCTGAGCGGTGGTATCAAAAACGGACACATGCTAGATTCGTGGAAAGACTATTGAATTGTAGAAAGTGAAGGTGTTCGTAATAGCGGCAGTAATTTCGCTAGCTAATAAGGCGATATTTCGTGACGCAGTAATAGGAGATGTACTGTGATTGAATGGCTAGGTTGAACAAAGTCGAGTTTTTGAAAAGTGAGTTAGAAAAGTGAATCAAGTAATTATTTACCCGGCAGATATTGTGAACACAGAACTGTAGTGAAGCAACTGACTCGTGTCGACGGCCGCGCTCGAGTACACGAACGCACGGGCAGTATTAAAACTCGAGGACCGGACAAGAAGCAACGAAGACGGAGGATCCTGGTAGAACGTGCTGCGGAGGCGACGCGAGAGGGCTCGTGGCCGGCTGGAATTCGCCCTTGGCGGCGCATAGCGGCTGGGCTTTCGAGGTGGCGGCAGCGCGAGTGTGCGCGACCTTCGCAGCAGAAACCGTCGGATGGCGCGAGGAGACGGTGAACGTTAAGTATCAAAGGCTTCATTCTGGGCAAAGTGAAAAGTGGAAATACGAGAGGACATGCTAGTTAATGAGAACTAATCACTAGAACCGGGGAGGGAAATGACCAGTAATATTTTCCATGTTCCAAGTCGAGGACTAAAGAAAGGAATTCAAATTTAAATCAAAATTGTGATATCAAGTAATATTTTTCAGTCAAGAAAAAAAGGAAAAACTGATTTTGTAAAATAAATTTAAGCATTTTGGATGGGGAAAATGGTAAAGTTGTGTGTGTTCATTGAGCAGTAAATGGTTTTTCATTTAGTAAGCGAGGGATCCCATTCGCAAAGGCCTAACACATTTCAGTTGAGTAATTTATTAATGATACCTGAGACGATAAATGTTTTGATTTCTTGTGCATTTGTGTTCGCTGGATTTGGGAATTTTGTTGATTGGAATAAATCCAAATTTGTTATCAGAAAGGTGTCGCTGAAATTCATATCACATGTGATCCCTAATCACGGCTCCTCCCTGCCAAGACCCCTGCGCCTTTACAGGTCCCATCAAAATAATAAGGATTATGTTGGCGAAGTACCGTCACAGTATATACAAGGTAATATACGTAGTACAGGGAAAGTTATGAAATCCTGCCCGACAAAATGGCAAATTTTCCGCAGAACAAAATTCATTGCCGGACCCTAATAACGAAAAAGTGCATAAAATCAGTTGCTAAATTAAGAAAAAATATCCCCTAACACGTGGTGTATCCAGAATCCCTGTTTTGTAAGTCCTTCATACCAAAAAAAACAATTGAAAGCAAAACGTCCGTCTGTCAGTCTGTCTGTACGTCTGTCTGTTCGTCCCTCCCTCTAGCACCTAAACCAAGCGTAGGATTTTTCCAAATTGACGAAAACCCTATCCATCTGGCTCTAGTCGAAGCTTAGAGAATTTGAAAAACTTACTAAAAATTTGGGGGCACTTTACATGAAGCCCTCCACACATTTTCAAAATCTTCTCAAAAACGGACCAAACTTTTTTCTTTAAATTTCTTGTAAGTATAGAGTAAAATACACTTATTAAGCATGCGCAATTTCGATTTCCACGGTTAACTCTGGGTTTTCGAAAACTGAAAAAGTTTGAATTTTTTTCAGGATCTTCCTCTAACTACAAAATTGAAGATTGAGACTTTTCCTTCAAATAAAATTTGTTCTTCAAAGTCAGTTCTTTCTTTAAGAAACGTTTTTGACATATTACGAAACACTTTTTAGAAACGTTTAGTAGTTTTCACGCAATATTGCGTGCAATGTGTGTAATTTTCAAAAAGTTACAAAAACAAAATTTTCTCAAAAACGGCTCCAAAATTGTTTCTTTCAACTTTTGTTAGTGATAGTACCTAATGTACTCTACGAGATGACTTATACGTCATGTTGCACTTTTATTTTATTTTTTCACAACTTACAAAAATGAAATCTCTTTGACTTGTCTCCCACGTTGTTAATATTTACATTAACGGCAATTTGTTAACATATTTGAGTACATGTGCTTTAAACAATGACAAATAGTTTGTCGAAAACTCAACCATTTTCTGTGAAAACTAGCCCAAAATTCTGCATCTTCAGAAACGCTAAAACGCTATTTTCTCAAATATGTCCCCAAATTTTTTCTCCAAACTTTTCGAACGGATAGTGGTATTTGCCCTCTTTAATATGACGAAAAGTTTATTTTGGGATATTTTTTGTTTTTTTCAAAAATTACACAAACGTAATTTTTTGAAAGATCTCACACCGTTAATATACACCTTTCCCATAATTTGTAAACACTATTTCTTTGTGACTTAATGTGCTTTAAATGACTTCAAGTAATGTTTTTCGAAAACAAATGATTCCTGTGAAAAAGAGCTTCAAATTTTGCATTTGCAGTAACACTTAAACGCCATTCTCTTAAAATCCGCTTCAAATTTTTCAAAGAAAATTGCCATTAAGGACGAGCTTTCACTGTTCTTGAATATTCGTAAAATAGTATTTCCTTTCTATTATTAAGAAACCGAAAAATTAAGAAAATGTTAAAAAAGTAATTTGGGCGGCGATAGATGGCAACTGGCAAGAATATATATGTCAAGTCCGAACAGCTAGCCAACATCAAAGGAAAAAGAAAACTAATACGGGAAGGTCTGTGCCATTATGTAGCACCACTAGTTCGTTATCAGGCCCGGCCATGAATGTTTTCTGCCTGAAATCCGCCATTTTATTGTATTACATAACTTTTCCTATACTACGTGTATTACTCCGTATATACGTATGTATACGGGAAAGTAAAAATGAGATTTTCTTATTGCCTACGCCATAGTTTTTATTAACTGTTTCCGCGAGTAGAACTTAGCTTCACCTTATGGCAGAAGGTCCGATTTTCAATAAAACCTTTGGGATTTCGACCATTGAAAAGTTTAAAATTTTTCCATATCCTTCCACAACTACACTATTAACGACACATTAAGATTCCTTTCTTAATGCAATATATTCTTCAATATTATATCTTTAATGTTAGTTTCTTCAAACTTTAATAGTTTTCTCATATTTTTCAGTTATATGGTGACAATGAAATTTCTTCGAACCCGAATCTCCACAATTCACAAGCTGGAGATGTATTTCTTAATGCAATCTGATTCAAAATTGAATTTTGAAATAAATTTAATTTACAAGTTTGTTTTAAAAACACGAGTAGCTTTTGCAATTTATAGAGAGAATAGTCTGGTGTCACCAACCTTCTATTGTGCAAAATAGTGCCAAAGTCAGTATGGGAAGAGCTAGCTCAGTTGGTAGGGTGTTTGGTTCGAGAACCAGAGGACTCGAGTTCAAGTTCTGGCCTACTCTTAGCCTTCGTTTATTTATGAAAATGTACGTGTGGATCACTATACATCGAAATTAGTTGTTGACGTGGGATTCTTATTAAATTGTTCGATTTAAAAAAATTTAAGGTATAAATTTTTTTCGAATCTCTCGGTCATCGTTTGATTAAGAGTTTAATGATAAGGATGAAGTGTTAATAGTGTAAAATTTGTAATATATTAATCAACCATCACCAATAATACGTGAAACTAAGTGCTTTTTTATTTGAATGTGTGTAGGTGAAATAACTGCGTGATGATAGGTGTTTTACTTGAAGTCGATATATGATTTTTAAATTCTGTGGTTACTTGCTGCAAACGAAATAATTTCTGAATTCTTTCCTGAATTTCCGACGCTGTCGAAACTTGTCTACTACATTTACTTCAACCTTATCACGTCTAACAATCTCACCTTGGACAGAGGCGAAAGGTGATAAGGCCCGAGCGCAACCCTAGGAACAAAGTGCTTGCTAGCGACAATTCTATTACGTTGAACCCCGATACATTTATAACTAGAATTACCTATTTCATAGGATTGCGTAGATTTCTCTGCATTCTTATTGTCTTTCAGAGGTAGTTTATTTAATATTTTAAGTTACAGAAATAGGGAAAAGCAATGAATGTGAAGACACAAATGCGTATGATTCTAAACTGCATCAGTTCGCGGAAATGAATACGTCTGTGTTAGTGGCGCAATAGCCTGGACTCGAGACGGGAGAATAGAGGATTGAGTGTTCAAATCCGGTAAAGCCCTAGCAGTTTTTTTACTTGACGAACAATGAAAATAAATTCCAAACAACGACGTCGAGAATCTGGTAAACATTCTCTTCTTTTGCGAGAAAAAACAATTTTATTTATTCATTTATTTAATAACCCACAACAGGGCAAAGCCCCAATTACAGTAGGCATTACTAGGAAAAATATACAAAACATACAAAATAATAAAAAACAGTTTCAAATGAAAAAACAAAACTAAATTACAGAAGTCCAATTACAAGAATAAATTTTTTAGCAAAACTTATAAAACATAACACACCGGTAAGATAATAATTCTCGTCCTCTTAAATTTGATACTCGTGCATTAAATGACAATTGTGACAGCAATTCACTGCTATCTGATAGACCATTAACTATTTTAATTAAGAACAATTGTTCAGCAAAGACTCTTCTATTGGCAAAAGTAGTTAGATTGAATTCTTTAACTAAAATAGTATAAGCAATTTCATAAGCAGATTGATTGAACTTTATCACAATATTGCGGATTTTTTGTACGTACGTTTATGAAATGTTCGTTCACAAGATTAATCACTTTCCCACATTTATAATATCAATCTTCCACGTTTCTGAAAGGATAGGAATATCTACAAAGTGAAAATTCTCAACTTGTATCTAAAGATAGAATTATATCTTGAATATATACTTTAATTTAACACTAGAATACAATTATACACACCCCCATATAAATATTAAAGTTACCCTACCTGCATTTTATGAAGTACTCCCAAAAATTATTTTATCAGAACCAAATTAGACCCTCAACTAGTTCGGTTATGTATTTTCGTCAAGATGATATCAGTGCACTGCAGTGCCGCTGATCGGAAGGTCCTAGATTCGAGCCCCGACCGTTGCAGGATCATCGAGATAGCTAAGACGAGTTCATTCGCTGTGTGGAGGGGAATTCCAGCGGTCGGCTGCTCTTATGGGTAGTTTTGCGTGATTTTTCGGATCAAAAACACGCGAATGTCGAAGCAGTACGTTCCGCGCGCGACCTTCCATTCCCTTTCCTTGTTCTGTCGTAACCCTTTACATACACACATCACATTTACATGTAATACACTGACAGACGTGCCAAGAGACCGGTCGGGATCTTAGCTCGTCCCGGCTCTGACGCCGCGCCGTTGCTGGGAGGTATCTGGTTGGGGAAAACACCACTAGCCGAGAGGTAGTTCGGAGCCGGGTCTCACTCACCATCCAGCGGTGAAAGATGAACCTCCCTCAGGGGAAAAAATACACTACAATTACGGGACTAATTACTTAAGCCGTTAACGTGCCCGGAAGCACTAATCAATCAATCGATATCAATGAATCACCATATTACTTCCTCTATACAAAGTTTCCGTCTGCCCTCTACCGTATGTCTCTGTCAAATGGTAGAGATCAGAGGCTTCTGGTTGCCCTATTGCGGGCAAAAATGGCTCGTTTTATTGGACTTCCAACGATATTTATTAATCAGAATGAATTCGATAAATTGCTACTTAAATCACATCATAGAAGAAAATTATCTACCAACTGCATTGGAATTCGCAATATCAAGAAGCGGAGATTATCCCGATGTCTCTTATTATTCGGCCAACGCAGTGTATAACATTAGACATTCGCAGACATCATTACTACACAAATACTGTCAATTAATATTAGTAATATTGGAAAATTAAGAATAGATAATGGAAATGAGACTTTGTTTTTAACAGCACTTTCCACCGGCTGCGATAGCCCAGTGACATCATTTGTTGTCCATGCAGCTTTGTTTACATAAAGACCTAAGGGTCTAATCGCAACTGGGGTGGATGTTTGAGTTTAGTTATGTGTCTAGGTAGAATTTAGCTACTGGTTGGAGGAGAATTCCAGTTATCGCCTCCTTTGATGCAGTATATTTCCCTGCCTTCTCCGAATAATACCAGAAAAAACAGACATTAATTTAACAAAAGGATAATGGACCGTATGTAATCTTTCCTTTTTACTTTCCCGTATACGTAAGTATACACGGAGTGATATACGTAGTATAGGGAAAGTTATGTAATGCTGCGCGAAAAAATGGCCAATTTTCGGCGGAAAAAAATTAATTGCCGGGCCGTGAAAACGAATAAGTGGATAAAACCAGTTGCTAAATTAAGAAAAAAAAATCCCCTAACACGTGGTGTAACCAGAAACCCTGTTTTCTAGGTCCTTGATACCGAAAACCCGATTGAAAGGAAATCGTCCGTCCGTCTGTCTGTCCGTCTGTGAACACTGCTAGCGCCTAAACCATACGTGCGATTTCTTCCAAAATGGATATTCCGCGCTCAATCTGATTCTAGTCGAAGCTTTGAGATTTTGAAAAAGATTCTTCAAAATTTGGGGGTACTTTATATGAAGCCTCCCGGGGATTTTCAAAATTATCTCAAAAACGGCTCCAAATTTTTTCTTTAAATTTCTTGCATGAATAGAAAAAAATACACTTTTTAACATGGCATAGGTCTGATTTTCACGTTCAAAAATTAATGTTTCCGTTCTACCAATAGGAAACCGAAAAAATTAAGAAAATGACAAAAAATGTACTTTTGGCGGTGATAGATGGTAGCTGGCAAGAAAGAGTATGTGGCAATTCCGAATAGCTAGCGAAGACCCAAGAAAATAGAAAACTAATACGGGAAAGTCTGTGCCATTCTGTAGCACCACTAGTTCTTTCTTGCCACACACACACACACAAACGTACAAGTACAACTCTATCACTCATGACGAGAGAACAGTCGGAGTCTTGGATCTTGTCGCGACTGGGGGTGTTGCTACGGTGGGGGAGATACGTGTATACGGAATCTCTGCATGTCGAAGTGTAGGTGGACGCCGGATCTACGGCTGCAGCAGAGGCAAAACTCCGCCACCTCTCAAGCTATACCATGAACCTCACTTATGGCACTAATTAACATTTTAGTTAACGCTCCTTAAAAACTTAATCAATCAATCAAACAATCAATTGCAATTTGCTGTGTTCGTTCACACAAATTGAAAAAAATGTCATTACTCTTACACTATCGCTACTGCTAAAGTGGTATAGAGAAAGTATCGTAATCCTGGGTGAAAACGGGACCTTTCTACAGAAAAACATTTAATTGCCGTACCCTGGTAAAGAAGAAGAGGATAAATCCGTTGCTAAATCTAGAAAAAAATTATCTAACACATGTCGCCAGAATCCATGTTTTGTGGATACTTGATACCCAAAAATTGATTGACGTAAAAACGCCTGTCTGCCCGTCTGTACACAACGCTTGTACCCAAACGGATCAGCCGACTTTCTCCAAAATTGATATTCCCCATTCTAGCTGGATGTTGTGGCGGTCCGTTGAATTTGTAACCGATATTTCAATGTTGGTATGTACTTTATATGGAACCTGGAGCCTGGGACCTGGAATATTTTAAAAATTATCCAAAAATTGCAACAAAATTGTTTATTAAATTTTGACTTCGGGTAGCGTAAAGGTCGCTTAAGAGAATGATGCAGATCAAATTTTCGATAAAATTCTTGATTTTTAAAAAATTGGAGAAATTCAATTTTTTTTCAGAGTCTTTCTTCAAGTAGAATTATGAACATAAGTGTTTTTCTTAGTGAAATCTGTTAAACAAATCTTCAAAGCAAGTCACGTTTGGTTTTTTTAAAAAAATGAATAGTTTTTCAGTAATTTTGCATTTGACGGGCAATATAAATTTTAATTACTTGCTTTCTCAGAAATGGCGCGAAACGTTTTTTTATTCTTCTTTTTATGTACGAAAGCACTGAAAACCATGATAAGTGATAAAAACTTCTTAAAGTAAAGAAGTGTGTTTGTTAGTTCTAAGTTAAATTTATTACCTTCCTTCAATATATTATTTATTTTCATAAGGATATTATTTACATCATACAATTACCACGGCCGACAACAATAAGATTATTTACGAGAATTGTAAAATCACTATGATGAACAGATTTCATTTTTAAACAAATCTTTATAATTGTAGTGGTATGAAGAAACGACGAAAAAAATTGAATTTCTTCAATTTTTTAAATATCAGGCATTTCAACGAAAATTCGACCTGCATCATTTTCTTAAACGACTTTACTCTAGCCAAAGTCAAAACTTAATACAAAATTTCGTGCCATTTTTTGAAATTTTAAAAATATCTAATGAGCTGCATATAAAATAACCCCCAAAATGTCTTCAATATTGAAGCTTGAGATTTATATTCTAATCCATTCTTTTCTACAATATTAGATTTTAAAATAAATTTAATTCACAATTAAGTTTCAGTTTCGAGTAGTTTCTGAATTTTTTCAAGACAATTTTCTATTGTCAACAGTAGTATATAAAAGGGGCGTCCTGGACCACATTTTTAAAACCCCCTTTTTTTCATGATTGAGAATACCTCTATTTTTACGCAATTATTATTAAAATGATCGTAAAATACGTAAATATACAGTAGTTTATTATAATATTTCCCCCATTTCCTCCAAAAATCACCTATTTTTAAGGTTTGAAATTTTGTGGAAAAATTAGATCCCCATATTTTTCGAATTTCCACTTTTTATGAAATTACTAATTACTCAACAAAATACCTAAATGAATATATTTTTTAATTAAAATGTAAATTATTAAAATATAAACTAATTAAAATTATTATTTATTTATAATTATTATTTATTTAAAATTCAATCATGTAAGAAACTTAATTCAACAATATCTTTCTCCATAAGCCCTCTATATACTAATCTTAAATTCTTAGCTTTTAATACTTCTTTTATATCATTTTCTTTTAAACAATTAGCATATCTATTAGGAAAATTATACTATACATTTGACCTTGTATACTTGTTTTTAGATCTAATACCATTTTAATTCCATATTTTGTATCTATTTGTCTTATATCAGCAATAGGATATTCGTGATCTTTTATCAATTCTGTTATCTTTTTATGAAGTTTAATATGATGTGTAGCTTGGTTCAGGTTTGATATAATGTCCATTTCTAGACCCCCCTAAATAGACATTATATGAAACTGAATCAAGTTACATATTATATTTATGTTCATAAAAGATAATGAAGATAAAAGAGAAGACATTCTATTGCTGATATAAGATAAATATGGAGATAAAATATGGAATTAAAATGGTATTAGATCTAAAAACAAGTATACAAGGTCAAATATATAGTATAATTTTACCTAATAGATATGCTAATTGTTTAAAAGAAAATGATATAAAAGAAATATTAATGTAATGATAAGAATATATTATAAAAAATATAAACATTATAATTTAAATTTTATTACACTCATTCATTAATTTGTTAGTACATCATTATTACAAGTTTGCGTGGAATAAATTGCTAAAAGTACGTAAAATCCATAACAATCCAAACTTTGGTAATGTCCTTTATATAGAAGATCCGAAATTTTATCAGGTGGAATGCACTGTGCGAGAGAAGTGTTTGGTAATGGAGTGGCCATTACGTTACCATGATCTTCTCGATAAGCCGTAGTGTAGATCGTATTCCAGACGCAGAGGCAGGGCTCCATAAAACCATTTGTGGATGTGTGCTGTAGCACGTATGCAGATAGAGTTAAAAATCGATGCTGCATGGAAAGCTACAGGCCCTACTACAAAGGTGGAATGGTAGTCGTGAATTAAAGAGTCGTCCTGTTAATTCAGGATCGCAACTCGTGCCACAACCTGGTCCTTTTGCTAAATAAACTAAAAATTGAATTACAACGTATGTAAGCTTATTATTATAGGACAAAATGAATTTACAATATACCTAAACTTAATATTATATCTATAATATTATAGATCAAAATTGAATTACAGTTTATGTAAGCTTATTATTATAGGACAAAATGAATTTACAATGTACCTAAACTTAATATTATAGATCAAAATTGAATTACAGTGTATGTAAACTTAATATAATAGGTCAAAATTTATTTACAAGTCATAATTTAGTGACTTGAACCATTTTCATTGCCCGAAATATTCTAGTCACCCATTTCATAATACTATGAATGCATTGATACCAACATCCTTTTTTCTCCATTTATATTAAAAATTTTCTTGAATTATACTATGTTGAAAGTCATATGTTAAACTCTTTTTACCATACATTATAACATACCCAATTGTGTTATTAGGAATAGCATTGTGAAATGTAGCACATATTTTCATAGATGTTTTCTGAGCAGCATCAACATTTTTCTAATGTATGTATTTATCAAATAAATTGGATATCTATTTATATAAACAAATGGTGATATTGCTATTTCAACATTTTTATTATTATTATTATTATTATTTGTAATTCTTTTAAATTCTGTAAATGAACGATATGCTTTTTTATAAGTCGATGGTGGGTTTATATTCCACAATTCTGATGGAAATTGTTCATTTCGACCATTTTTTAATGAAATATTTTGTAGAGAACAATCATCGAATTCACTGGAATCTTTTTCTTGATTATCAGTTCTATTATTTGAAATACTACGAAAACAAAATATGGCATATCATACTGCAATGAATGGTAATAATTGGTAATATCAATTTCAAAATTCTTTTTTCCAATAATTCCAGTTAATTCAAATATTTGTAAATCATAGAATGAAATGGTAGATATAGGATTTTTTATCAGATTTGACTTAAATTCTATAACATAAGAAGGTTCATAATAAATAATTGGTACATTAATTTCAAAATTTTCTATAACTATTTTTCCTTCTCCAGGTAATGTAGCATCTAAAGTACCATCTGCTTTTTTTACTGCCCAACGATACAATACATCATTCATACAAGATAACCACGTAAAAGATATTGTAAAATCTCCTTCCCAGGTAATTTCTTTGAAATCTTTGAAAAAACCACCTAACAATCTCAATGGATAGAGAACTTCATCTTCTTTTGTTGAAGTTTTGGATTTGAACTAATACCAGCATTATCTAATGGAATGAGTTCATTTTTTTTGAAAAAGTACTTTTTTGTAAAACTGTTGAGGTAATACCAGGATAATCTAATCTAAATATATTTTGTCCTCTTTTTGTAACGTTAATAGATGAAAATAAATAAGGTACAAAATTATCAATAAGTTTAACATTTGATTTACCTCCGTATGCAAAATAATCAGATCCATTTTTATGTATAATTTTATAATTGATGTACAATTCTGCTCTTTCAGGATGCATCCATCCATCACCTACATTCAAATAAATATCTGTTGTTTTATTTGGTACTCCAATATTGTTCTTACTACGATCAGTAGCAGGAAATGATTGCCATTGATAACTTTCAATTTTATCCATTTATGAGGGAATAAAAACATAAATTAATTTTTTAATTCTAAAATAATAGTAACCATAGCACTATTAAAATCGATTTCCTTATTATACTCATCTGTAATTTTAACCTGAAGACGTTGCATTTTATTACAAACAGGTACCAATAATGGATATGCTGGTTCATAAATAATTGGCATTTGATAATTAAGTTGAGGTTTAAATGATGTTAGAATATTTGTTTCTCTATGAAATTCATCATTTTCTTTTAGAATCATACCTTCAGCACAGTTAAAATGTACATCAATGGTTTCAAAAGGAATGAATTTAGGAACCTTATTACCAATAGTAGGTTCGTTTTTTTTAACAATTTGATTTTGAAATCCTAGTAATGATCCAATAGAATCTACAGCATCAAAATTTAATTTAAATCCACACTTAATTTCAATTCTACTAAGAATACGATGTGGTTTAATAGTAATATTTGTTGAATTAAATGGTGTTTGTGATTGTATATATTTTTGTAAACTTTCAATATTATATTGCCCTGGTGGAATTATGATAACATGCGTTTCTTTTTTATGTTCATAGTATAATTTATTATTTAATGTTACATTAGGTGTTAGGAATGTAGAATAGAATCCAACACATGCAACTGTAGAATAATTATATATTGGCGTATTAAGTTTTTTACTTAATGTTGAAGATGTTCCATTTAGCTTCAAAATTTTACTCATTTAAATGAGCAAAAAATTGATTGGAATCCAAAAATAAGATTACGAAATAAACATGAAACATTGAAACATGGAGCATTATTACCATCTTCGATAAGATGTGCTATTATAGGACCTAGTGGATGTGGTAAAACATCCGTATTGTTAGATAATTATATTATGTGTCCTGGATGGTTAAATTGGGATAAAATTAATCATGTATACATATATTCAAAATCTTTTGAACAAGATAAATATCAGGCCTTTATGAATAAGTGTAATAAACTTGAAAATGATATTATTACATTTATAACTCATCCTGATGATATCATACAACTAGATGAATGTGAAGAAAATTCATTAGTATTATTCGATGATTACATATTAGAGAAACAAGATGTTGTAAGAGAATATTTTACACGTGGTAGACATAAAGGTATAGATTGTTGGTATTTAGCACAAACATATTCAAAAATTCCTAAGCAATTGATAAGAGATAATTTTAATTTTTTAAATATTTTTAGACAAGATGATCTTAATCTTAATCACATTTATCATGAATTTGTAGGATGTGATATGAAATTAGATGAATTAAAAAAATTATGCCAAAAATGTTGGAATGAACCATATGGATTTATAACAATAGACATGACACGAAAATTAAATAATGGTAAATATAGGAATAAAATACAATTATTTTTAAATAAGATATAAAAATTGTGTGTTTAAACAGAACAAACAGACGTAATATTATTCCTGTCTGTTTAAACAGACACAATATTATTCCTGTCTGTTTGAACAGACACAATATTATTCCTGTCTGTTTGAACAGACACAATATTATTCCTGTTTGTGTTTTTAAACATACTATTTTTTGCTTTATAAATGTTTACGAAATATAAACCGAAAAAAATAAGAGAAGAGAAGGTAAAAATAAAAGATACATTGCGAGAATGGAAACAACATGATCGTAATCAATATGAAAAATATAAAAAAGAAGATCAACCTGTTATAGATAAATTAGATGATTCAGTTGGTAAAGTAGAACATGTTGGTAAAGAACTTATTCAATCTATTGAAAATGAACATGATAAACAAATAGTATCTAAACAGCATGATTTTGATTATGATACTTTATTTCCAATACCATCAACACCATCAGAATCATCATTTGAAAAGAAATTATATGAATCACCAGATACTCCAAAAAGATTAGAATTAGAAAAACAATTGAAAGCAATAGAAGCTGTAGAAAAGAAAAAAATGGAAAAAATTACACATTTAGGACCTAAATTAACTGAATATCTTAATAATGCCAATGATCATGCATTTGGTTTTAGACCTGTAGGAAAATATAAATATATTGGTGATACAAAAGTGGACTTTGATAACAATAATATAATTGTAGAAGGGAAAAATATGAAGGTACTGATGGATTATTAGGTCTATTAACAAATAAATCATTATCAGATATTGAATATACAGATAAAGATTTAGAAAATTATAAAGAAATTGCAATTAAAACACATCTTATTTTTAAAGATTATGATCCAAATACTAATCAAGTTCGATCAAATGTTGGAGAAAAATGGAATAAGATCTTTAAAGGATTATGGGCTGAACAAAAAAACATAGATCACACAAAATCTGTTACATCACCTAAAACTGGAATGGGTGTAATAAAAAAATATAATGAAAAACCTGTTGAATATGTTTGGATGAATGATGTACAAGAGCTTATAGATAGATTATTAGTGATACATGGTGAAGAAAAAGCTGGTAATGATAATTTTTTTAACGAAAAAGTAAGTATCATAAAGATGCTTACAGGTAAATTTCAAGATTTTATTACTCATAATCCTAAAGGAATTCCACACTTTATACGATTTTTACATAATATACCTCATACATTTTTGAAATCTAAAAAACATGGTGCTGGAATTTTAAATTGGGCTATTAATCATTTACCATTCGAATTACATCTTCCAGGATATAATTATTGTGGTCCTGGTACAAATCTTAAAGATAGATTAGAACGTGGGGATAAAGGTATTAATCCATTAGATGAAGCTTGTAAATACCATGATATTGCGTATAGAGATCATAAAGATATAGAATCTAGGCATCAAGCTGATAAAATATTACAAAATGAAGCTAAAAAACGAATATTTAGTAAAGATGCTGATTTGAAAGAAAGAATGTATGCAACTGCAGTAACTGGAACTATGTTTTCAAAAAGAAAATTAGGTATGGGAATAGAACCTAATTGGAGAATATAATAAAAAATAATACCCTTTTTTATATAGTAATAAATGTCAAGAGTGAGATCTATAACTTTTACATTATCACCAGATGATGTTAGATATATTAATTTTGATGATCTTTTATCACCTAAACAAATAAAAGATAAAAATGATAGTATAAAGAAAGGATCTGGTATGTCACTAAATTTACCAATTCAATCCATTAAAATATTACAATCAAGAAAATATATTGGATTTATTGGAGCGCTATTAGCAGCATTAGGACCATTATTAATAAGTGGTGCTAAAGCTATTTATGATGGTGTTCAATCAAGTAAGAAAAATTAATCTGAATTAGAAGAAATGAAACGTCATAATTTGGAAATGGAAAAAAAAGGAACAGGGCTTAAAAAAAAGAAAATAGATCCTATTTCTATTATAAAAACATTAATAAATAAATATCCATATCCACTTAGTAATTATGATATCAAACAATGTGTTCAATATCTTAAAATTCCACATTTTCGAGAAGTATTTATGATTGATGAATGTCCTGAAATATTACGAAAAAATGAATGTGGTGTTGTAAATATGGATACATCTAAAAGTAGCGGAACACATTGGATATGTTACTTTAAAAATAATATACATAAATATATTTTTGATTCATTTGGTGGATATCCTCCATCACAATTAGTCAAATATATTGGATCTCAACATTTATATTATAATGCTGAGAGAATTAAAAATTTTAATGAATTTATTTGTGGTCATTTATGTATATTTGTATTAAAAATGATATCAATGAACTATACATGGACCGAAATTTCAAATATAATAAATGCCACAAGATATATATGGTCTCAATGATTTCAATAGTGAAAATCTTATGAAAAACATATTGAAGAAACTGAATCACTTATAGCATCTTTACCTATCATAGGTACATCAGGAAATTATAATTTTCACAACAAGTTATTACGTAAAGTAGGTGCTGGAATAGAAGAGGATGATGTTGTAACAATGAAACAACTCAATAATATATCACATTTGGTAACACAATATCTTATTATTTTATATGGCGAATTAGGTAAAAAAATTAATACTTTTTACTTTTACAGTCTACCATTTTTTGAAATATTTTATGATTGTAAAATTAAACATAATGAATCAAATATTGATTTAAAAGATTTAATTCTCAATGTACAATCATTAGGTGTAGGTGATGAAAAAGAACTTAATCATTTCAATCTACCCATTATTTTAAGAAAAGGAGATAATATATATATTAAACCTAAAGATTCAAGTTATGTAGCAGGTTATCAATTAATCCTTCATTTAATCCTATCCATCTAGTAATTTGTAATATAATAAATGCCTCAAGATATATATGGTATGAATGATTTTGATGATTATAATTTTCATGGTAAAATATTACGCAAAGTAGGTGCAGGAATAAATGATGATGATGCTGTAAATGTTAAACAATTAAAAAATAATGTACATACTATTTTAGATCCAATTCAAGATTATGATGCAGTAAATTTAGCATATTTAAAAAATAATATATTTACGTTTATGAATATACGTGTTAAATATTTAAATGATGAACAATTTCTATTCTACTTACCTAATTATGATGAAGGTTATAGTTATATTAAAGCACCATATAATTTTTCAGTTATCAATTTAAAAATAACAAAAACAGAGTTTAAATATCTTTATATCTTAGTCATATCACCAGATGAGGAAAATGCGTATCATTTAAATCAACCATTAAAATTCAATAAAGGAGATAAAATATATTTACACCATAGTAAATATGTTAAACATGATCCTAGTCCTTATACATTTGAGATTCAAATATTTATTCATGTACAATTATAAGCTATATAAATGGATACTTATTGTTTAAGATGTAAAAAAAACTGATACATTTCAAATGAAAGAGAAAATAACAAAAAATGGAAAATTGATAATAGATGGAGTATGTGCAATATGTGGGAAGAAAAAAAGTAAATTTGTAAAAAAAAAAACTAAATATTAGAGAAACAATCATTGATGAATTACATAAACCTATGCGAAAAAATTTTCCACGACGTAATGTTATCACATTAGGACTTGATGAATTATGGCAAGCAGATTTAGTAGAAATGAATTCACGACAATTAAATAGTATTTCAAAAATAAATAATGGATATGCATATATTTTAACAGTTATTGATGTATTTTCAAAATCTGCATGGGCAATACCAGTTAAAAGTAAATCCGGATTAGATGTAAGTGCAGCTATGAATAATATGTAAAAAAATAAGAGAATACCTACAAATTTACAAACGGATCGTGGTAAAGAATTTAATAATAAAAATTTTCAACATCTTATGAAACAATATAATATTTACCATTATTCTAGCTTTTCTGAACTTAAAGCATCTGTAGATGAAAGATTAAATCGTACATTAAAAGAAAAAATGTGGAGACAATTTGATATACAAGGTAATTATAAATGGATGGATATACTTCCAAAAATAGTGTATGAGTATAATCATCCAACGCATCATACTACTCAAATGAAACCTATTGATGTTAATACATATAATGAAAAAAATATTATTAAAAACTGTTTATAAAAGAGATAAAACATTTGTTTTACCAAAATTTAAAATTGGTGATAAAGTAAGAGTAAGTAAATTAAAATCTGTATTTGATACAGATGATTGTGATTGTTTATCATCTTAAAGATATTCAACGTTCATTTTATGAATATGAATTGCAAAAAACGAAATATCCCGATATATATTTAGTAGAAAAAGTATAAAAACAAAAGGAAATAAAGCAGGGGCGGCTCGTCCTAAGGGGCCAAAGGGGCCGGGCCCCACCAATATTTCATAAAGCACAAAACTGTTCATATATCTTTACAGTAATATCTTTGTCATAATTGTAGTTCTTCATTGGAATTCTTTATTCGTGAAGATCGACAATTCGTCCCTAGAACTCATTCCAAGTCCCAATAACCAAGAATTGAGGGTCATAGTTCCTTAGCGAATCTAGCACTTTAAGATTGTTAATATTATTATTAATAATATATTGAAAAAGAGGCCAATTAGCTCTGTTTATTATCCATTTAGGGCGATTTCTTTGCTCTATTTTTTGTTGCTGGATTGACCAGTTTATGGATAAAGGATAGTGATCGCTGTCATATAGATCTTGCATTGAGGCCCATGAAAGTTTTGTTGCAATATCTGTGGACGCGAAGCTTAAATCTATGACACTTTCTGTACCGTCACTAACGTTGAAATGGGTCGGCGTTCCCGTATTGAGTATGACCAAATCATTATGATTGTCTAACCATTCTTCGATTAATTTTCCTCTTCTGTCTGCAGTTGTGGAACCCCACAGGTTGTTATGACTGTTGAAGTCTCCTAATATTATAAACGGTTTTGGCAGTTGTGCGAGAAAGTTATCTAGTTCGGCAATATTTAATGAAATACTATTTGGTAGATAAATATTGCAGATAGTTATAGTACAATTTATTCTGACTTTGATTGCTACTGCTTCTAACGTCGTTTGAAGAGGAATATCTTGAATGAATACTTCGTTTTTTGTAAAAATTGCTACCCCTCCACTAGCGATTTGTGCTTGCCTTCTATTGTAGAAGGATGTTCTATATCCTCGTATTTTTGCATTGGAATTGTTTTTGAAATTGGTTTCCTGTATACATAAAATTTGTGGATTAAGGTTATTAATTAAGAGTTTTAGATGTGGAAGTCTTGCATAGAAACCATTACAATTCTATTGAACAATGTCCATGATGTGTTTGGTTAAGCTTGGTTTCTAGTTACGGTTCATCCGACGATGAATGATCAATTAATTCATGGGAAGTATCTTTCGAGGCCTCCAGTTTTTTAATAATTCTTGAACATCTATTTTTTAGACCTTTACCACGTAAGGTGGAATAAATTTCTCTTAGCATTGCTATTAGGGGGGAAAGGTCATTTGTGAAATCTTTCGTGATGTCTACTGTGAATTTAGTTCCTTTTGTTTTATCGAAAAAGTTTATTAATTGGTTGAATGACAGTGGATAATTTGTAACATTTTTCTCTACTAGTGCTTTTGTGTCTGTCCATAAATTATCATGACTATTATCTGGTTTGATTTTTAATTTCTGTGGATTCTTTCCCGCATTAGGTTTTCGTGATGTACTAAATTCTTCTGGGTTTTGTATTTCTGAATCTGATCCAGAGTTGTAGTCTGTAGACTCAATATCGCTTTCAGATAACTGGTTTACTGACGTAATGATTGAGTCGATAGTAGATAAATGTCTTTTCATTCTTGCTGGGGTACTTTTGTCGACCTGTCCTTCTGTGAGCTTATCGGTGTTGGCGGCCTTCGTCGAGGTTACAGGAACTGAGACTGATTTTGGAGTTTGAATATAAGGTTCTTTGCAAACGGTTATAGTTTCAACTTGTGCAGGGGCGGATGTAGTGGAATGAAAGGCAACGTGTTGGGGTGTCTTTATGATGGGATTTTGTGATATGGTATTGGATGTTGGATTTATCTCCACAAAATCTGGATTGATTTGTGGGCAATTTTTAGCTAAATGACCCTGTTGTTTACATTGAAAACACGTAGGGGTATCCGATGTGATGTAAATCCAGTGTGGTACTTCTTCAAAAATTACTTGAAAACATTCAGGTAGTTTGCTTTCATCTTCTGGGCTAATAAATGTTTGTCGACGAAAGCTTAGAATATGACAGATTTGGACTAGAAAAACCTGTTCTAAGAAATGACATTGGTGTTACTGTTTTAATGCCATACGAATATAACTTATTTTCAATAAGCGCATGCGGTATACTAGGGCTTACATTTGAAAGTATTATTCTTTTATTTCTGGATATTAAGGGTCTTATAGGGAATTCTTGCCTACACACTGTTATACTTTTGTGTTTTTCAACAAGTTCGTCAGCAACTTCTTTAGTGGCGAGATATACACACAGCCTATTATTTGAAATTTTTGACACAAATCTTGTATGGGCTGGATTGATTTTTTGGGCAAGCACTTGTATGAAATCTAAGGTTGGAGCTTGGTTGACAGAGTCTATAACAATTGCGTTTTCTTTTTGGGGAAAAGGTTCGCTGCGGTTACTGTAGCATAATTCTTACTTGAGCCATCGGTAGGTTGTTGGTTTCCTGAGGTTGATGCCATGGTGGAGGTTGTGCCCGGTGCCGAGCACCGAACAAGGGGAGATTTTTTACACTCACTCACAATTCACGAAGCACTCGTCACCAATGGTAAAATCACACGATAAATTAGCAAAATCAGTATATCAGTATCCTTCGCGCACTCTTAAACCTTTCACTTAAACTGTAGGTTTGGCCTCAACAGTCCACGATAAGAGCTGCCTCGGTTACGATGCTCACACCTCAGCGGCTAGAGCGAGACTGTACTAATCATTGTTTTAACTGATATAGTAAATATAAAGTTCGACACCATATTTTGTTTAGTGTTAATTAATTTTGAGAAAATTGTTCATTAATGGGTGATGATTATAGCATAAATGCTGCAAAAGTGTATATCTTTTTTCTTGAATATATTACATACATTATTAAATTTTTTATATGCAATTGGTTTAGAAACTTGATGATTACATATTTTACATGTTGCATTCGCTTTTAATATATCATTTTCATCAATAGGTTGAAATTTTACATGTTCTATAGCTTGTTTAGATTTGCAATGAGTACAATATGCATTATTTACTAAATTTTTTACAGCTTGATCTAAACTAGTATTTAAGAATCTATAAGTATCAATAAATCTAAATTCAATAATATCATTCATAAGAGATCCTTTTGGTATTATTTGTTTTTCTTCACCGCAACATAATTTTTCATCTAAGATATAATATCTTTTTTTACATTTATTACAACTCCACATAGTATATGAAGTAGGTTTTTGGCCTACAATTACTTTTTTAGAGAATGTTAAATATTTTTCCGAAGAATTTGGTGTAATTTTTAAATCTGAATAATTTTCACTAAGTTTTATTAATGCTCTTAAAAATAATATAGAATCATATTTTAAATTATGAAATAAAATTAAAATACATTTCGGGAGACGTAAATTTAAATTACATATATTACATGCTGCTCCTCTTACTTTACCAGTAATATGATCATGATCTACTACTTTTTTTAATTTAAATTCTTCAAAATTTCTATTACAAATGTGACATGATGTAGCATTATTATAATCAAATTTGCTCATTTCCAATGTCCATTCTAATTTAATATTTCTATGCAAATATTCTTTAGCATAATATTGCCCCATTTTTATAAGTTCTTCATTAAATGATTGCATTAATTCTTCAATATTTTTCCATCTTTTTAAATATTGCTTAACAAATTTATAATTATCATCATTAGGTATTAAATTAGATGTAAAACAATAACTATTAGGAATATGCTTATGAATATATTCTGAATTCATAAATTTTTCTTTAATTTTCTCTAATGTACATTCAAAATCACATGTTATAACATATGGATGATATTGTTCAGCACCGAAAGATTTATATTCTCTTATAGGATATTTAGGCATTTTAATACTTATTTTATCATGAATACATTGATCAATATGTTCATTTAATGCTTTTTCATTATCATAATTTTTATTACATTTTAAACAATAATGTTTTTTTTCATTCTTACGATGAATTTGACATCTTAATAAGGCACTTATATTTTTTATACCTAAACAATGGTCTTTAAAGATTAATTTATTAACATGTTTTTCTAATTTTTTATAACATTCACTATAATAGTATAATTCAATAAAAGTATCTTTAATTTTATAAACATCAATTGATACTTTCAAAAATTCTTCATATCTTCTTATATTTAATTGTATTATATCTACTGGATATGATATATTTAAAGATTCATATTTTGTAATATCATATTATTAGCTCTATCAGTATGATGCGATGGAGGATTTAATATACTCTGTAATGCATATTCAAAACATCTAAAATTTTCTTTCTTTTCACATGTGAACTTATTTGTTTTAATATTTTTTACGTTTATACAACATTTTTTCAATTTACCCAATCTGGTAATGGAATATAGCTACCTACGTTTAATGGGTTGTATTTATCCGATTGTAAATCTATAAATAATACTTTATCAAATTTATATTTAGTATTTTTTGCATTGTAATTATCAAATTTAGATATAATTTCATAATTCATAGTATGAATCTTTTCGGACATTAATTGATTATTAGAAATAGTATGTTGATTCGATTCAAAATTATGTTTAAAATATGTTTTTATTTCTCCAGATAATTCTAATTCTACATATTGTACAGAAGCTACTAATGCAATATTACTATGAGTATATTTCATTTCAATAATTTTTGATTCTACATCTAATGGGTTTGTCTTTAAATAATTATCTAAATCATAATGATTATTATTTAAACTAAATCTCCAATCTACAATTCTATTATTCGATGCTCCATTAGCTTTATAAATGTTTATTCTATTTTCTAATATCTTATCTGATGAAAATTTATCATTATGAAAATGAAATATATTTTTATCCGGATGTTCTTTTACAATATTTTTATCTTGATGCTCTTTTACAATATTCATGAGTTCTACTTTTCCCATTTTGGAGCATCCTTTAATATTATTAAGTTTACAATACGTACACAGCTGCGTTATATTCATGGTTATTTATTAGTAAATATTTTTATTAGTCTATTTTTTTATTGATTAAATTTAAGTGTAAATATATAGTTTTATTTGATAAGAAGATTTTAAAAACTGATAATTTTTTATGTTATAAATGGATACGTTAAAGAGATTAAATAATTTAGGATTTGAATGTCATGCATTTATCAAATTTTGAATTACATCAAAATATTAATTTTGATGGTAAAAAATATGAATTTGTAGCACAAATTAAGAAAACAATGGATAATAATATTAAAATAGATGATATTGTAGATAAAAATAGTAAAATGGATAATGTTGGAAATGATAATATTAATATTGAAGATGAAAATGAAAATGAAAATAGTAATAATGAAGATGAAAATAGTAATATCGAAAATGAAGATAGTAAAATAGTTAATATTGATGATGAAAATAGTAAAATTGATAATGCTGAAGATGAAAATAGTAAAATTGCTAATGCTGAAGATGAAAATAGTAAAATAGATAATGTTGAAGATGAAAATAGTAAAATAGTTAATATTGATGATGAAAATAGTAAAATTGATAATGCTGAAGATGAAAATAGTAGTATTGAAGATGAAAGTAGTAGTATTGAAGATGAAAGTAGTAGTATTGAAGATGAAAATAGTAGTATTGAAGATGAAAGTAGTAGTATTGAAGATGAAAATAGTAAAATAGATAATGTTGAAGATGAAAATAGTAATAATGACGACGAAAATACTAATTTTATCATATTTTAATTAAAAATTTTATAAATTTAGAAATTTAAGTATTTTAATTAAAAAATATATTCATTTAGGTATTTTAATGAGTAATTAGTAATTTCATAAAAAGTGGAAATTCGAAAAATATGGGGATCTAATTTTTCCACAAAATTTCAAACCTTAAAATACGTGATTTTTGGAGGAAATGGGGGAAATATTATAATAAACTACTGTATATTTACGTATTTAACGATCATTTAATAATAATTGCGTAAAAATAGAGGTATTCTCAATCATGAAAAAAGGGGGTTTTAAAAATGTGGTCCATGACGCCCCTTTTATATACTACTGTCAACGACATCCTAATATGCAAATACTGCATTAGTGACATCTTGAAGAGCCGTCTCCTAGCCGAAGTGGTAGAGCGTTTGCTTGTGGTAGAACCAGAGGGCTCTAGTTCAAATTCTGACTGGGGTACGTTTTTTTCATTCCCTGAAAACGTTTGCACGTACGGAGCACAAAAAATGCAAACTTGCTGTAGAAGCGAGATTTTTATGAAAAACTTTTCCATTTTCAATAATTTAAGGTATGATTTTCTACAGTCTCTCGTTCGTCGTCTCGTTAAGAGTTTTAAGAGAAGGATGAAGTGCTATTAGGGGAAAAATGTAATGTATTACTTGTCCATTACCAATGATACGAGAAAATAAGAGAGATTTTTTATTAGATTATAAGGGGTAAACAGTAGGAGAATAAATTGAGTGACTGTAGGTGTTTTTTTTCTTGAAGGCGATAAATATTACATAGATTTCTAGTTATTTCTTGCTGCAAGTGAATTCTGAAGTTTTGAGTGTCGAAACTCGTCAGGAAATTTTAGTTCTTATCACCTCTCCTCATCTCACCTTGCCCGTAGGGCAGGTAAAGATAACGCCTCAGCTCAGCGAGTCTGAGAGCCAAGCGACTGTCAGCGAGAATTAAAATATAAAGCTGACCTTAAATATTTTTAAGTATACTGTATTATTCTATAGAGTCACGTAAATTGAACTGCATTCTTATTGTCACATAGGAGTAATTTATTTAATATTTTAAATTGCACAAATGCAAAAGTTCAATAAATTTTCAGATACAATTCGTCCCATAAATAAACCCATTACAAAAAACGAATACGTCTTAGGCTAACGGCTTAGACGAGGGACTTGTGAACGGACGAACGCGCGATCGAATCTGGCAAAACCTCGCCAGTTTTTTTTTTGTTGATGAGAAATCAAAAACAATTCCAAATAACAACGTCGATAATCTTCTAAACATTTCCTTCTTTTGCGAGAAGAAACCATTTATCATACCTGCAACACAAAACTTGGAAAGTTTTTTGTATGAACGTTAATCAACTACTCGTTCACAATATCATTCACTTCCCCTTATTTTCACTTTCATAGGCCTTTTTTGGGGGTTATACCACTACTATCGTTTACATTCCGATCCTAATATTACTTCCTTGTTATTAATGATTTTTACTTTCCCTAATACGTACATACACACGGTGTTTTATACGTAGTATAGGGAAAAATATGTAATGCTGCGCGAAAAAAAATGGCGAGTTTTTGGCAGAAAAAAAATTCATTCCCGGGCCGTGATAACGAAAAAGTGGATAAAACCAGTTGCTAAATTAAGAGTCGTCCGTTTGTCCGTCCGTCAACACTACTAGCGCCTAAACCATACGATTTCTTCCAAAATGGATATTCCCCGCTAAATCTGATTCTAGTTGAAGCTTTGAGATTTTGAAAAAGATTCTGTAGAATTTGGGGGTACTTTACATGAAGCCACTCGGACATTTACAACACTTTTCAAAAACGGCTCCAAATTTTTTTCTTTAAATTTCTTATAAGAATAGAGTAATGTACACTTATTAAGGTGGCATAGGTCCGATTTTCACGGATAACGGTAAATTTTCGAATATTGCAAAAGTTGAATTTTATTCGGCGGTCTTCCACCAAATACAAAATTGAAGATAGACATTTTTCATTCAGATAAAATTTGTTCTTCATAGCTAGTTCTTTCCTTAAGGTCATGTACACTTTTTTGAAAAATTTAGTAGTTTTCGCGCAATATTGCGTGCAATATGTGCAATTTTAAAAAATTAAAAAAAACATGATTTTCTCAAAAACGGCTCCAATTTTTTTTCTTTAAACTTTTGGTAGGGATAGAGCTAAATGTACCCTATAAGATGACATAAACCTCCATATCACTCTATTTCATTGTTTTTGAAAAATTGCAAAAATGTAAGTTTTTTGACTTGTTTCTCGCGTCGTTTACAATATTTACATTAGTGGCAATTTGTTTATATAATTATATTTACAAGTTTAAGTGCTTTAAATAATGTCAAGTAAAGTTTCTCGAAAACAAAACCGTTTTCTGTAAAAAGTAGCTTAAATTCCGCTTTTCCACAAACGCTCAACGCTTTTCCTCTCATATATGGCTGCATTTTTTTCTTGAAACGTTTGTAACGGATAGTGCTATTTACACTCTTAATATACCACCAAAATTATACCTCCCCCACATGCTCCAACTCAGAAACTAATCACCCAAAACATAAATTGGGAAACATTTAGGAAAATAGTGAGAGCCAAGACACCACAATTCAAATATTAAACTCCCCACATGGAAATAGAAAATCAGTCATGCAGATAAACGAAATAATAACAAACACAGTAAAACACTTGCAAGAAAACAAACCCACATATTCTTTTAAACAGACAAACCAAAATACCCAAAGAGATAATAGAAATAATAAACACACGCAATAAAACTAGATGGCTAAGGAGCAAGAATAGAATTCCCCAACTGAAAAAAGAACTAAATCTCCTCAATGAAATAACAAAAAGAGAAATAAATATACACACCCAAAATCCTTTGACAGCAAAATAGAATCATTAAATACCTGAAACAAATCACTATGGCACTTCTCAAAATGTCTTCTAAATAAAAAAATAACCATTCCGCCACTCAACACGACACAAGGTATAAAATATGCTCCCCAAGATAAGGCAGAAGCACTAGCAGAACACTTCGCTCAAACATTCAAGCCTAATAACACACCCGTACACCCAGACCACCAAGCAATAATGGATTCAAATGGAGCACCCAACTATGACGTCCCACAGAGATTAAAATTCATTTCACCTACTGAAGTCAAAAACCTCATAAAAAAATTGCCTAAAAGAAAAACTCCCGGACATGACCTAATTAGCAACCAAATATTAAAAAACCTGCCCACAACCACAATCGCATACATGAACAAACATCTATAATTCATCATTCAGACAAGGCTATTTCCCAAGAACTTGGAAAAATATCAAATATAATCCCGATCCCTAAACCAAGGGCAAAAATCATAGCCTTGCAGTGAATTATAGACCAATAAGTCTCCTCCCAACCTTATCTAAATTATTTGAAAATATGATTTTAAAAAGACTCAATAATCAGTCTAACAAAATCAGAAGCTATTCCAAACCACCAATTGGTTTTAGAAACCTTATCTCAACTGTACATCAATTGCTAAGGATTACTTAATACATTCACACTGCCTTCCAAGAAAAGAAACACACAATAGTAACACTGTTAGATGTATCTCAAGCATTTGACAGAGTCTGGCACCCCGGATTAATATACTAACTGGAAAACAATAGGAAACACCTAAATACTTACTAAATATTATCACATAATTTATATCAGACAGATCCTTCATAGAACCATAGATAATCATAGCTCCAACCCACGCACTATAGATGCAGGACTTCCACAAGGCTCACCCCTATACCCAACACTATTCAATATTTACACAGCAGATATCCCTACCACACGCTACACTCAACTTGCACAGTTTGCTGATGATACGGCAATATTCACATCAAGTTGCAACCTGACATATAGCAGCACAAAAATTCAACAACATTTGAATAAAAGAGACGAATGGGCAATAAAATGGAAAATAAAACTAAATCCAAATAAATCAAAATCAAACATTTTTTCATTAAGACCATTCCTCTGCCCCCACCCATTATTATTAAACAATAGTCAAATAAACTGGACACCATCAAACCAACCTATAAAATACTTAGGTCTAAATCTTGACACAAGACTAAACTGGAAAAAACCACATCAACATAAAAAAACAACAAGCTAAAATTCAAATTAATCCAACTCAAGCAATAATTAATAAAATTCAAAACTTTCCACTAACAAATGCAATAACATTATATAAACTATCATATTATCCATAATGCTATACGCTTGCCCCATCTGGACAAATGCTGCACCATCCAATGTAATAAAATACAAATACTACAGAACAGATTTCTCAGAATAATCACAATGCCCCATGGTTCATTTCAAACCATCAACTCCATAGTGAATTAAACATAAACTCAATTATCCATCAAATAGCACGTCTATCCAATGAATTTCTACTATAA
>JAHLJT010000074.1:0-22440 GCA_031308135.1 Acheta domesticus
TATTTAATTATTTATTCTTTGGAAGCTTTGCCAATATATTTTTTTTTTATCTAATAAAAAAAAATTCTAAAAAAGACTTTGCAGTTCACACTTTATTTTAAGTTAAGATTTTAGGTTCAAGGTTGTGAAATATTGCATAGTTGCAGAATTTTACCACTTCAACATATTATTGCAGAAATTCACCAAGGCATGTTTCAACAGTCAATTGTTGTATTCTGCTCCTTTTCACATGTTTGCAAATAATGTGCTGTGTTGTATTTGGATTTTGATACTTTTAATACTTTTCTACCACGTGACACTATCTTTTTTTCTCTCCTTTCCTGAGTAACAGAGCAGGAGAACGCTTAAGCATGTTTTCTAACTCTTTTCCCATGTTGCGTTTTCGCAGTTAACGATTGAATAACCCTACACTTTCCTTCGTAATTTCAAAACAACTAATGTATGACTTCCTTTTCCAAACCATTCTACAGCAAAACGTCTTCGGCTTCCGCTTTGCTCTCGACCCTGACGTCTCCTGCCCTTCGTGCGCTCTCTTCCTCTATTGTCGATGATTCCTCGCCTTTTCTATTGCCGGGTACTGCCTCCTCCTGCCCTCGTGCACTTTCTTCCTGCTCCTCCGCTCGGCCCCGCCCCGCCCACCACCGCCACCCCACCAGCATCCTCCCCCGCTTCCGTGAGGAACAGCTCCCTCTGCCCCCGGGAGGCCGCGTGTTGCCGGCGCTCATCACGCCCGCAGCTGCGCGTGCCCCCGCCGCCCCCGCCGTCCGTCGTCGCCGTCGTGGTCGCGTGAGCGATGCCAGACGTGACCTCGCGAAAGCGAACTCTTCGCGGCATTCCAGATTCGCGTTGAGTTCAACGCGGGCCCGGCCGGGCGGGCGGCAGGTGCGGCTCCCCGTTAACCGGCGCCGCGGCGCCCAACCGCCCGACCAACCCCATCGGCCCCGACCGCCCGACCGCTGGCCCACCGCACGCTCCGAAATAGGTCGAATGACGAACATAAGGGGAGAAGTGACGGAAACGGACATTGACGTAATATTTGAGATTTTAAATGCCCGACATTTGCAGATAATAGTTTCTTTCTCTTGTGAAATAGGGCAGTTATTTTTAAAGATAAATTATCTGTTGCGAAAGAAGATATTTGTAGCTCATGAATTGTCACACAGGAAATTTAAAGAATACAATTTTTTAATGTCTTGGAACCCTGAAAAACCAATGGAGATGAATTAAACCTTTTGGTAATGTTTTCATGTAGCAGGTAAATAGATGATTTAGTGAATCTAGAAGTAGTTGTGCCTTAGTTAAAAATAGAAAACTTGAGCGCACGCACAAGAGAACAGTTTGTTTTCCTCCATGTAAATGCGATATTCTGTTTGTTCACATTATTTCTGAACGTATCATGGAAATTTTATAATTTATTAGGCTGTATTACTGATGGGAAAGTGACTCCTTTAAAAATCAGTGGACGCTCGGGTGATATTGTCAGGCATTAAAAACCACATATTTCACATTTCAACCTGAACCTTTCCATAAGCGAGGTGTATACTGAGTTGTCCTTTAATCTCGAAAAGTATGTTATCTCACTGCAGAGGTGACACTTTACTTGATTTTTCTACTAGCTAAAAACACGATCTCAAGTAATTTCATGGTTCTGAATAACTACATCAGTCAGGTTCGTGTTTCTTAATTCATTAACAATCTTATTATCATAGCTGCATGCACTCCCACGGGGCTGTGCCCCCTCCCCTAAAATTTCGAAGGGGCCCGTAGCCCTTCGTAATAAATAACGTGTTTCGTAAATATGATCAATTCCGTGTTTTCTTCTTTTTTGAGCAGGTACTTTAGGAATTGATACACATTTGAATAAAAAAGCTCTCTATCCGTGAATGTTCACATTTTTATTTTTTTAGACCCCATTAAAAACTTGAATATTTTCGTAAAAATGATGTATCTTGCATAGTCGAAATCACATTGTTAGTGTGTTTTTTTGCCATTGTCGATAGGTCTGCAGCTGTTAAATTGCCCTCCATGGTTACAGCAGCGTTCAAAATGTCATGAATTCAAAAATAACCAATTTAGAAGGGTGTGGCTTGTCAACACGCGTTTAGGCACTTCCAATATTGATGTTGGATGCATTGCCAGATCAGTTTGGGTGGCATTGGGTTTCTTTCTAGAGTGTTTATTATAATGGTGCCCTTAATTTGAACAGGTCCCTAAAAATGTTTTCATGGGAATTAAAATATTGAAAGAGGAGAGTTTGTGATTCAGTAATATCGTTCAGTGAATGGAAATTCTGGAAAAAATTAAAAATAATGCAACATTAAGTATTGTACCAGGAATCAATATAATGAAAGACTTCCAAGATATGAATAACAACAAGAATTCAGAATGTGCAGCGAGCGGCAGATTTCTCATCACAGGAGGCAAGATTACTGAGAAGAAAGCGAAATTTGGAAGAAAATGACGAACAGGAAGATTATCCTGAGTACTTCTAAGAATTATCCTTAATCATGTTGTTAAATATGAGTTTCGTTACTGGTGGACTTTTAAGTTCTTTTCTGTAAACTACATTTTTTGCTACATTTGCCCAAAATTTCAAAAATTGTTTAAAGCTACATTGTTAAAATTTTCGGAGTACATTCTCATAGTAACAGGACAACTACTGAACTATAATTAATATACAGGATGTCCGGGGAGGAAACGTCGAAACTTCGAAAATAAGCTCTTAAGAACAATTTCTAAGCATATTTTGTCTAATAAACTACGTGGATATTCCGAATGGTGTAGCCGCAATAAGCACTTAAAAGTGGTTTGAAATTTGATTTCTAGGCAAAAATTTGCGTTATACAATCAGAGTAACACTCCAGAAACTAATAAGTTGTTTATTATTTACAAAAGAAATGAATATATTTGTTCAGAAAGAAAAATTAAGAGAGAAATAAAAAAGCACCCAATTTACACACAATTCGACTGCTTTTTTATTTTCTCGCTTAATTTTTTTTTTTGATAAGCAAAGTATATTCATTTCTCTTCTTGTTACAAATAATAAACAATTTACATGTTTCTGGAGTGATTTTATGCTTCCATAACGCAAATTTTTGCCTAGAAATCATTTTTTCAAACCAACTTTTAAGTGCTTATTGCGGCTAAACCATTCGGAATATCGCGTAGTATATTAGACAAAATATGCTTAGATTGTCTTAAGAGCTTTATTTTTTGAAGTTTTCGACGTTTCCTCCCCGGACACTCTGTATTTGAATTCATACTTTTTGAAATAAAAGTAATTTAGTAAGTAAAAAAATGTTTAAAAAGTCTTGCTAACAAAATTAATTTTATAAAATAATCCAATGACACTATTCGTATAATTGTAGTTCAGTACAAGAATAAAGCATCATGTTAAAATTTCAGATTCCTATCTTTAATAGTTCTGAGAAAAATGGTGCACAAACTCGAGTAAATTAACATAGTTGGTATAGGGTTTTGTTACTCCCCCCTTCATGTCGTTCTCATGGTATAATATTATTTATTTGCTAGAAAAATATGTCATAGGGTGAATAAAAAAGTTTAATGAAGGCCCAGGAATGTAGATGCTTCCCCCTCTTGATTTAGGTTACGCACGCCTATGACTTATTGAGAAATAACATTTGAATGGATTTTAAAAGGTACTACCCTGGGGAGATCTAGAGCGAGTCATGTCGGTGGCTGATTTTCGCCACTAGCCAAGGGTTTTACATCGGGTGATGTCCTACCTGGATGAAAAATATTACGGAGTCGCACAGCTCTGATCGGTCGTTTCGCGGTTTCCTCCTATTAAGGCGAGTTCGATTTCGTTGCAGTACGTTAAAAAACGGGTATCGTGCGCATTGCTTCTTTCTTCCACATTCAGCTCTCTGTTTCCGCTCCGTTCTTAGGACCGGACGGTAAGCTTAGCTAATCTCCCCATATTTACATGGCCCATCCCTCATGATCTAGGACGGGGTTGTTTTTCAATTGGCGGCCTGAGGGGCAACGTGAACTCACAAAAGTATTTTTTTGTTCGCCGACCATAAAACGATGATGGGTGGAAAAATTGTTAAAATGAATGAAAAAGAATGCAATGTGTTTTTGAAATTTCGCTTCTTACTGAGGTAGGTAGGTAGTTTATAGAAAAGTGATACCAATTAGCTTGTTTTATTGTATTATAGTAGCAACCCCAAGAAGCTTCCGTTGTACTATAACATTGTAATAAATTATATTAGAAGTCTTCCGAACATTTGTAGTGAAAGAGGTAAATTAGAAAGTCTAACGATGTCAAGTGAAGGGTGTCTTAGAAAGGAAGTTGCGCTGGTTGAACGCTTGCTTAGAGGTGAGAAGAGATGTGAGAAGCACAGATCAAGATTATTAACTTCCAAACAATTTAAAGCGTGCCGAAATGGTCTTGTCTCAGCGTATAACTGTGGCTGATGTTTAATTATACTTTCTCAATTATAAAAAGAACTTCAGATTATTTTTATTCCGCATGTCCTCTGGATTACTTTCAGAAAGTTTATTATGGACATTTAAGCGGGAGGGTGATCCTCCCCATTTTGAACTTGAGATATGGCGCCGACCTACACGACTCAAGCAGGACAAGTTATACGATCCCAACATGTCTTTGGAGAGTAGTGCGTTGTGTGTGTGCAAGGGGAGTAGCGGATGAAGATGAAAGGAAAGGCGGGCAGTCCATGGCTCGTTCATTAGGATGCTGCCCTGGCATTGATCGGGGAGATCACTGAAAACTACTGATCACAGCAATCCACCTCAATTATTCTTTTCCAGACAGTGATTGAATTCGACCCAGCTATGTAGCCACCGTCGAGACACGGACTTTAGGACTCCCGGTGAGCGTTGCTGCAGCGAGAACTGTGTGGCCGCTAAAGACGATTCTCGCCCACCCCCCACGCCATGTGCATGTGCGCTTCGCGGTCCTTTGGACCCACTGTAGGTCGTCCCCCGCGGGCGGCCAGTGGCCGCAGGCCGCTGCCGCGGAATGCGCGACGGGACGAAACGGGGCGCGGCGCGGCGAGGCCCGTTAACACCGCGCGGGCCGGGACACCCGAAGACGCCGACGCTACCGCCACTGGGGCGCGGAGGGTCTGGGCGCTATCGGCTGCTGCGGGTAACGGGAAGACACGGTCATCTGCGCTCCGACGAGAATGAAACAGATTGTTTCTTTGCTAAGAGGGGGTAGGGGGCAATCACCCTCCAGTGGGCACCCTTTAGGGCTGGTAACACTCCCATCGTCTCAAAAACGCGAAGATGATGATAATGATGATGATTATGAATAGTAATAGTAATACTAATAATAATACTAATATTTCTTTGTCCTTTTTTTTTTAAGACAGTCTACATTATGTTTGATGATAAAAGGTTAATAAAAAAACCGTTATTATCACCTTTTATCATCAAGTGTAGACTGTTTAAAAAAAAAACAAAATGGACAAAGAAATATTTTAAAACTCAAAAGACAGTCTGAAAGATATTGGAATAATAATAATGTAGTCGGCCCGTGGCCGAGATCGCTAAGGTCAGTAGTGTCGTGTAGATGTCGGAGGGGGACCGCAGGGTCGCGGATTCGAGTCCCGCCTCGGGACATGGTGTATTTGTGCCATTCCCCCCCCCCTTGCACCCCTCACTCACCACCATTGTCATTCATTCCATACTCCCAGGACCTAACAGCCCTGGGAGATAGAAGATGGGATTCAGGTAAAATGCTGATCCCGCCTAATGATGTTTCATGCTCTACCAGCGAGATCATTTTTCTGAGCCCAGTAAAGGCAGTATGCATGTACACGTGGTCCGAGGTGGCCTATACGCGAACAAATAATAATAATAATAATATAATATTAATAATAATAATTATTATTATTATAAACAACAACAACAATAACCGAATGGTGATTAAGTAAGTATTTTTCACGATCAGGTAGAAACCATTGACCTACCTCAGCCTGACACGATTCCATCAGAATACATGAAAAGACAGAATAGCGGTAGTACAGTTTTACCAATAGTTACCTCCATTGGTAACAGATCGGTAATGTCCCTCAAGGCTCCAAATACGTGCTCCAAGTCCTTCAAACACCAAAACTTGACACGTGACGTCTGTCAGAATACGTAAAATAGTATTGTCCGAACAGCAAATCCATTCTGATAGTTTCCATCCACCAACAACTCGGGTATTGGGGTTTTTAGAAGAAATCGTGTGTACTTGTTGATGGTTACTGTGCCAAGTGATCAGGTGTTAAAAACCAAGTAAAGTACGAGAGATGTGTTAAGTACAAGTGTTTGGGAAATTGAAAATTCCGTATGTAAGGGATAAAAACGAAGGTCTTATCGAGAGATATCGAAGTGTGGGATTTGTTTCGCAAAATTTATGTATGAACGTACCTCGCAGATCATTTCCTGTCACTAGGAAAGTCTAAGACAACGCCATATTGGGAACAGCCTATACTTTTCATAATATTTTGCAGAGCAGCCTTCCCGTACCCAAGCTGGTTGCATTCCAAAAGCGATTTATATGTTTTACCGACACCTAATATCTTGAGTCGTAAATTTAGGGGATACTAATTCAAGGAAAACATATTGAGGGGAAAAAAGCTTAATAACAAAAACACAGATATTGAAAACACACTACTTCTTTCTCTTTCTTGTGTTACGTAATTTAGTGTGTCGTTTTTTTTTCTTGTATAGAAATTCTAAGTATAGAAGGCTTTGGACAGAGACCTGATTCTTTTTTTCGTATCCCTCGTGCGTGGGTAGATGAGGAATAGAGCTTATTCTTCAATGTAACAAGATTTGTCGCAGTTCTATGTAAATTCTAAAATAATTCATCAATTCACAGAATTCTTCCATGGAATTTCGTCGAAAAGGGATTTTGGTGGAGTAACAAACTTTGCCACTCAGCTTGTCCTGTTCACTGTACCAATTGCAGTTGATGAATCATATTTTTAGTATGTTGTTTGGAATTGTGTTTCAATACCCTTCCCCTTGTCAGGCACTTTACGAGTGAATTGATACCAGAATAAACTAGATGGAAAATGGAGTAGTTATGGAATGTGATCTTCCATTTTAATATTACTTTCGATGCTATTCAATTCACAAATACCCAAATTCCCCAATACTAAGTATCAAAAATCTTTAAATTAGGCTACTCTGTTTTGAATAAATGAATGCAAGTGATATTACACGTTTCTGGTGGTCTAGTTTTGCTTTCCACAATCCTTCAGATGAAAACACACACACCGGAGCCGGGACGAACCTGCGACTTTCGTGTCGCTCGTTGCATTGACACCATTGCCGTACATGTCACTTGGCTCGGCGTTGATCTATCAAGTGTCATTTTTGTTCTCATCACCCATTGATATCAGGCTGATTTCTGACCCTAAAGCGTAGCGGGTGGATGTTTCAAGGCACTGTAGCCCCCGTTTCACGAGAAACGATAACCATCTGTGTTGTGACCCCTGTTAAAAACGTGTCTTTTGCGCTTGATTGTAGCTTTGTTCCCGCGGGCTACTCCCCCCGCCGTCGGCTGCAGCGGTGCCTTCTCTGCAACCGGGGACCCCCCCCCCTTCTTCCTGCCTCCTGCTACTCTCTGTTTATGAATTCGCGCGCGCTCTACATCTTATGACAATGGCTTTTGACCTTCTTTGCCGAATTAGGTTGGTTAATTGGCTCCATATTTTCGTACAGATCTACCCTGGAGCAACTTTATCGACCGCATTCTCTACCAATTTGGCTATACGATGTATCTTGTATGATGGTACTTGAATTCAATTTATATTGGGAAAATTGCGAACGAAATTGGACAGTGATTCTGCTATCTAGTTTTAGATGGCCTAAACTACCCGATTCAATCAATGTTGCGGTGGTAATTCATGTTATCCATAATTTTGTGTAAAACGCGATTCCGCCGATATTCTCCATATCATACCTGTGGTTAAGAATCATTACGAGTACATTAAAAATTTATAGCTTGCCAAATTCAGAGGATTCTTTAGAGATTTTATTTTTTGGAATCTAATTATAGGAATTATTTTCTGAATGTCACTCATATCTAGAGATAAAACAGATAAATGCTGACCAGTATTTCGAGATTACGGGAGTAGGAGATTTAACTCACGACTTATATATTGTATATTCATAGTAAACATGCAAGTTTTAAAATAAGTCCCCTTTTTGAATGTTTCAGTATCTTTGCGATATAATCGACAATAGACATAATTCAGACTAAATGAATCTTCATCTTGCCAGAAGAATGATTTTCCAATTTCAGATATCCAAGTATGACAAAAGCGACCTACGGATAATTAAAAAAAGGTTGTGTATTGCTTTCAAAAGCTGTACAAAAGGCGATGCATAAGGCATGGAAATGTTTTCCTTCTACTTATTTTGCGAAAGAATTGAAACTGAAACAAAAAAATGTTAAATTAAGTGGTCACGAAAAGAAGATCCAAGAAACGAAATAATCATTCAATATTCAACCTGATTTGTCGAGTTATGCGATAAAAAGGAAATAAATTAATAAATTAATAAAATCGGCTGTTCCCTTTAAAAAGAAATTATTTTTGGCTCTCACGATTGTAATGCGCAAGCTCACGACCGATAGATGTTCTTTCTGATTATTCGATCCCCGTTAATTTTGCAAACGCTACGTATATTACCTGATGAAATAATTGAGAAAAATGTATTATTTCAATTGGTTTTCTTAATCTCTTATTGAATAAACGAAGCGTGAGAAGATTAATTCCACCGAACTGAGTTCTATTACCGCACGTTTCGATAACGCTATTTACATTCTGGCATTTCGAGGAAAGATCCCTCGGTCACCTTGGTGAGTTCCCAGCTTTCCCCAGCCTGACGAGCGCATTGTTCTTGGACCCCGCCCACTACATAATTTGCCACGTCGACGACCACGCCGCGTTCGACATTTTATTGACGGATGACTCTGGCTTTGGGATCGCCTGAGATAAAAGAAAAAAAAGAGCGCTGAAGATCGCGAGCTTCTCGTGAAACCTCCTATCTCGAGAGGCGGTTGGCCGATAACGCCTGTCCCGTCCGACGCAGCCCACGCGACACGCAGCATCGATTCCAAGGAAGCGCTCGCGACGAGCTTGTCACTGCCAATCCGATAAGACCGCAGCGATCCGCAAGCCACGCGCTGGCAGGTGCGAACTCGGATTACGGGTGGGGATGGCCTCATTTATTCGGGTCTTCTTGCGTTTTTTTCTTAAATCTCTTTTTGGCTCGTTTGGCATTGATTTTTGTCAATACTCATAAGTGGCAGAGCGATTGGGCTGATGAGAAGCAAGATGTAGCATAAGTTCGATTTGTGCATGCTTGGAATTGCCAACTCTGTATCACTGTTCTTCTGAGTGATTTCTTGCCTGGTATTGGGTGATTCTATCCGCACTCTATATACTAATAGGTGTGGGACCTAGTGCATACGAAACTAGTGCGTACTGATTGGTATAGGCTTTCTCTCGTTCCAGTTAGTTTTTTATTCTCTTGTGTCTAAGCTAGCTTCCATATTTTCTCTACGTCTACCCAGCGGCTATCGGCGCCCTAAAGACCTACCAGGGTTTCGTGCTGTACGGCTCCTCTGTGACATTCCCAGTAACGAAGCACCTTCGCTCTTACTGCCCATAGCATAGGACTATTTCAGTTCTGAATCTTTACGTATTTGCCATTGTATACCTTGACTCCCTTTCGTGCGCTTGAACCACTGGTCTAGACATAGGGGAACATTCCCTCAATTGCACTCAAAGATTGCACTCATCTCACACACATTTGTCTTTAGGACAAGAAAAAATTGTAGGATTAGAATGTAGTTGTAATACACACGAGACTCGGAATGCTCCCATGCACGAACAAACGTTTCCAGCTTCATGCAGGTTTCGAACCCACAGCTTCAGTGTTTTTTGAACTTATTGAATTCCATCCTCGTGAAGACGAATAAGTTGACCGTACTATTTAAGGTTATTTAACATAATAATTTTATAAAACTAGTAACGTAACTGAAACTGCTGCTCTTTTTATGAAAGCGCTGCCAATAAATGTGCTTTGTGGCATTGAATCTATGTATCCTATCCTATCTGACTTACTTTGACACATTTCGTTGTCGTAGCAAAAATGGAAACGGTGTTACTACTTTCCAGGATTAAAAATCAAACACCGTCACACTCATTAACGAACATTTTCCTCCAAATAAACTAAAATGTTGTAGAACATAATATTTACAGAACATTTAAGTTAAATAATGTACTAGTTTACTTTTCATAATATTTGCATTGAGGAAAAGTGTTTTATAAAAAAAAAACATGAACATTTTTCACTTTTCTCAATTTTGCGGTGACAAATAGATGAGTAGTGGAAAGGATATACGACTTGAAGATATCATGAAAGAGTAAAACCTTGGTTCTATAAGCAAATTTTCATTGCAAAATTTGGAGCAGTTTTAAAGAAAATATCGTTTGAACTTTTCTGGAAATGCACAATTTTGAGCCCAGTTTCATGGAAAACTTTTGTTTTAAGAACAATCACAGGAAATCACTTACTTTTAATTTCAAACTAAATTAGGCAAAAAATACTTGTTTTTTTTTCAAAAAAAATTGTACATGAGCTTATTTACGATTTTTTTTCGAAAACATATTTTATAAGAAAAATCTCTTTTGTAGTTGTAGGAAATCGGCCGAAAACATGAAAACTTTTGCAATTATTGAAAATTCAGAGAATTCAACGAAAATCAGACCTTTGCATTTTTTATAGGGTGCTTTGCTCTGTTCGAAGAAAAAATTTAAAGAAGAAAATTTGGAGCCATTTTGAGGAAAATGTTGAAAATGTCTTTGGTGAAAATTCTTCATTTAAAGCAACACCAGAAATCAATGTGTCTGTTTCAAATATGAGGAGCCACATGGCATCAGCCAGACCGATCGAGGGAATATTAAATTTTGGTTGAAAATCCTGCTTACGGTTTAGCCGTTAATGTAATTATCAGACTGACAGACGGACGGACGCAACCGATGTACAGAAAATCGTGTTGCCGTAAACCAATTTTTTCGGTTCAAAAAAAAACAGGCACACAAAAAATGGATTCTAAATACACAATATATTGGAGGAAGTTATTTACTGCATTTGGGAGCAATAATTATCCACTTTTTTGGGTGCACGAATCCATAAAACGCGTTTTTCTGTCGCCAGATCGCCGACTTTTCCGCAGCAAAAGATACTTTTACTAATACAACGTAAGTACGAGAAAGCAAAAAACTGAACGAAATATTTTTTGGAAGAAGGGTGGTATTGGGGAGTGATTAAAGACCTAAACTAAAGTTTGCTTAAACAGGCAAGCATTCCGTTAAGTGGTGGTAAACTTCTTCAGATGGTAAATATAGGATTTAAGAAAGAAATCGTAGAGATTTTCCAACTGCCCGTCAGCAGAGGCAAACACGGACTTCGCTAACATTAAGTGGGAGGAGGCCCCCTCAACACTCCATACTTCTTGCATCTTTTTCCTGGATCTCTTTTCTCTCTTGACATTGACCTTAATAACTCATAAACGTACACGATGATTTCTATGTTTCTACTACGTTATAAGTATATTGTTCTTTTATATTCGCTACAATCTTATGTGAAATATTCTGACATATCAGTGCAATAGACAAGCAGACAGACATCATGTTACCTGCATTTATGATTTTGTGTGTTAGAGACGCCACATTGCATGAAAATATGGAGATGAAAACAAAAATTAACGAGAGATAAATATTGATTACCGTTACACGTTATTATCAATCGTTTCTCGGTATAATGAGTTGTCGAATAGTAGAAAGATAATATTTATGAAAAATATTAAAATATACTGGGTCAGAATTCTTGAAATTGCTTTTCTTTACTTATTTACAATGATTTTAACTTCCTGACATTGATCAAGTGTCGTATCATGAACAGGTTGTTTTCGCCAGTTATCTGCGCAGGAAAACAGATTATAGGCCTATGATAAATTGTTTCGGCTCCCTTTCGGTGAAGATTGTTACGTTCTCTAGGTCCCTGGTAAAAAAAAAATCCTATGCTATGTTTTGTAAGGCACTTTTGATAATACAGTAGAATCTCTGTACACTCGCGTCCAGTTTTATCTTACAAGAAACCAGATCGTACATCCAATTTTCAGGTTGCAACCCTGTCGATGAGTGAGATAAAAGGGGGGCAATGAACACGAATATACGTTTTCCGTTAATAGCTGTAAACATTAAATTTTGAATTAGTGACTTACTATGTTAAAAGACCTCTGTATGGAAAATGTAAATGAGATCATTTTATATTTTGCTGAAGAGACCGAAGTACTGAATAAATATTCAAATAAAAATTATTTGTGGATCCTATTTTTTGTTTAGCACAGCACCCTCCCAAAGACATAAGTTAAATAACCAATGCTAATATAAGATATACTCTCCTGCGAACCACAATGTCTGACAAAAATAATCCTGAACTTCCAGTCACTCTAGTTTTTCGATATCAACTCTGTTCTCGATTTGTCCATGGTCATCGTCGGAGTACACCCAGTATTTTACCAGAATGTCATTATTGATGCTGTTTAAAATATAGAATGAAATGAAAAAAAAAAAATTCTTTTTCAATCATAGAAAGGATGTAAAAGATTCCTAAAATACTTTTTAGAGTTTCTAAGTACTTAAAACCATTTTAACATCCATTATCAACTCAGCGTGACTGCCCTGTAACTCTATGTGTTAGCGCCTAGGACTGTGGCGTCCTAATTCGAGAAATAAAGGAATTTCTTTCTGGTCAATGGAGCGTGAGAAATTTTCAATGCAAATTCTCACAATATTCAGCATCTGTCGCAGAATGCTGCTGTACCATGACTTTGTGTGAATTACGATAGTTTTGTATGTTGCAGAACGTGGCGTAGTTTTCACAGTTAATGTAACTGATAATGATATTACATTGTTATACTGAAATCTTATTGGGCACGGGAATTCAATCGAAATAAAAAGAGACAAGTTTATCAAGATTATACTACATGAAAACGAATAATAAAAATACCTCATAATTCTCGGGCATGAGTCATGATATTTGTTATACCTGCACGCGGATTCTCGTGTTTTGTAACAAGTTTCGTTGAATGGAGTTTCCGTTATGTTTCTGTGTTGAGGTGAAGGAGCGGGTGTACGTGTTCAAAAAGAATGAAGAAAACGCGAATTACAAATCGTAAAACCTTCCTCTTGTGAAATTGTTATGAAATTCATTGAGTAGACGTCACGATGTTCTCTCTGAATACCACCCAATCTTTTTTTGTTTGCAGTGAAGTAGAAGTCACCACAATCTTATGACTGTCTCCTCTCTCACACCATACGTACCGCACATACTTTGTACATACGACGGGAATTGCAAAGCACCAAGCTGATGTGTAGATCGGTGATGGATCTCGCGTTCCAGCGGGGAGGGAACTCTGCCTCCCCTGGGATATACATGCACTACACGTACTGGAATTAATGGCTATAATAGTTGACGCCCCCGTGAACACAAGATAATCAGTCAACGCAAAGCACCATAATCACCATAATCGGTCTCCTACATTCCCTTCGGACCTAAGACGGACAACACTAACCACAGTAACCCTGCGTTGGTATCTTACGGCTAATTGTCCACAAAGCGTCTGCCGCCGCGCGTTCCACCGCCTCGGGATTTAAATAACGCGTCCAAACCGGTTTCTCCGTGCGCCCCATGGAGCGCATCCACGCGTGCATCGAGTCGGACATCCGCGCGCGGGCGTGTCCCGACGCAAACGCGTCCTCCGGCGCGGAGACTTCAACGCGCTCCGCACTCCGGCTCTCCAAGTCCTTTGCGGCGCGTGGTTGTCTCGTTCGCTGTGGTACTCACTGCGTCCAGAGCCCATCCTCGTGCGGGCAGGATGGCTGGCGGGGTGGGCGGCGGTCGTCGGGTGCAGGTGGGTGGCAGTGGGTGGTCGCGTGTGGTGGGCGGCGTGGGGGCGGCGTCGCCGCGGGCCGTGCACTTCGCGATCCGATCCGCTCTGCGGTGGCGGGCTGGCTCTCCGCGCGCGCGCTCGACTCGGACGCCGGCCGGCGCGTCTGTGGGAACCTGCTCGCTGCGCGGCAGAGCTCACCCCGGTGCCGGCTACGGTCCCGGCCCCCCGGCCCCCCGGCCCCCCGGTTCCCCTGTTCTCCCCGACCGCCGCCGCGCCGCGCCGCGGAGCGCCGCTTGCCCGCCCGAGCGGGGGGGGCGGTGGCGGTGAGGGGCGGCGGCGGTGGCGGTGGCGGCCACAAAACGAAAGAGGAGTGCGCGAATCGCGGCGCCGGGAACTGAGCAAGGTCGTAGCCGCTACGGCCACAGAAGCAACTATGCCGTGCAACAATAGTGGGGTGCGCAGGTCACCTCACCATCTGTCTGAGTCGGCAGCTCGTGTTTGGTTTCCAATGGGACCTACGTCCTACTGTGTAAAGTTTATTCGTCGCAGTATCTCAATTACTCATTGATTGCAATTATAAAGAGATTCAAGGATTTACGCTCTGAGCCATATTTTTGTACTCGAAACGATAGGATGGGAGTGGTTCTTCCAATAATCGCCTCAGTAACAATGGCGTGCCATAACATTGGGTGTGCTAGGCCTCGCGAATCTAATGTAAAATCAACTCCCGTTAAAGTGTGACGTTCCTCTCGAGAACCGGAACGAACTAATGAAATTTACTAATTAGCTGAGCTATGATGTGGTTAATTGGTTGACGTTCCAAGGCTCCTTTTTGTTTGACCAGGTTTAATTCTCCCAACACACGTGACCGACCAGGGCACTCGTACGGTATTTTTGTCTGTTAGCTATTGAACACCGTAGCGATGTCAGCATCTAGTTGGAAAGGCAGATCATGGAAACAGTGTAACACTGAAACCGCTGATTATATAATGATTTAAGGTTTCATCGTGGGAGTCAGTTAAGTGTTCTCGACTGAAAAATTGATTCTCATGTGCTGTCAACCGTTTGTGTAAGGGAGAGTCGAGATTCGTTTTATTTCTGTGTTAACAAATTATAATCCGTTTTCCACCGAAACATCGGGTGGCCTTTAATAAATAATTATATCTATCAAAGTGTTAAGTAATTATCGCATGTCCTTCTTAGAAGTTATTTGCAAATTCCAGAGGTTTGCATTACTATTTTTAATGCTCTGGAGAAAATTGTTATATTCTCAGTTTTTACATGCCTTTCTATCGCCAAGTCAAGCTTCATTCAATATAAAAATGTACTCTGATGCATGTTTCTTTAAAATTGAGGTTTTCAATTGTTTTATTCGCGTTTTCATTACGTGAAATGTTTTCTCTCTCTGAAGGGTGAATTCTAGAAGCCGTGTGTAGAATTCTAGAAGCCGCAATGACATTGGAGTCAGTTTTATTCAGAAATTAGTTATCCTTAAGCAACATTTTTATTTCGGTTTTTGATTTTAAATTTGAGGGAAGCAATTTCCTTTTCATCCGTCCATACACTGTCGAATCAAACTGCGTTCCAAAAAACGTTTCTGGATTAATTGGTTGCATTTTATGGTACCCAAGGGTTAACAAGCAATGACAGGCTGATGGTGTTAGTTGAGTTAAATTGATATTGTTTTCCTTGTGAGTAGAAAACTCGAACAATTGGCTAGCTTTTACTCCTTACCACTTAATTTCGAAATCGTAGGGAGTAAACCGCAAACGTTTACATATCTTACCGATTAAAACAAAATCTAAATGGAGCTAATCGGTCTTCAAAAATATAATTTTTAATAATTCTATTACTTTAATAATTTCTATTTTTATTCGATGAATTGTAATTGTATGTACCTAATAAACCAGGAAAATTAAGAAAAATATTACATCTCTATAAAGTTCAATGATTTCATCCCGTAATATCCTTTTAATGTTAATTACGAGTATCTTACTATACGTTATATACTGGCTTTTCTTACAGTTAGCCTAAAATTTCGTTTCGTAACCTGGAAGATTCGATTGGTTTTGTCTATTCTCTCGTTCAGGCAATTGTGAACCTTTTCATATTAAGTATTCAGTTACACAATAATGTATGTATCTGTCCATGTCCTAGCTATAGATTATTTCACTTGCGGTTTGTTTCCGTATTGAGTTCATTCTACGTCAAAACGCACACACTCAATGATAAATCCTGTTATACTAGTGCAGTACAGTAAGTTACTTCTATCCCATGGTGTAACCAGAATCCATGCTTTGTGGGTCCTTCATACCGAACAAATAGATTGACGGCAAAACCTATGTCTGTCTGCCTGCCTGTCTGTTTCATTTCCGTCTGTCGCCCGTCTGTCCGTCTGTGGTCAGCGCTAGCTCCTAAACCGTTCAGCCGATATTCTCCAAAACTGATTTTCTCCGATCGATCTGAACGAATTCAAAGGCTTTAGGAGTTTCAAACGGATATTTTATTTTTTCAGGGTACTTTTCATGAAGCTTCAAAAACGTCAAAATTTTCTCAAAAACGGCACCAATTTAGTTTCTCTCTACCGCTACTGCGGCAGAGAGTAAGTTATGGAATGCTGCGCGAAAAAAACAGCGAATTTTCGGCTGAAAAATCTTATTACAAGACCCTGGCAACGGAAAAGGGAATAAATCCACATTCTGAATTAATAAAAATCCTCTAACACGTGATGTAGCCAGAATCCATGTTTGTTGGTCCTTAATACCGAAAACTCGATTGACGGCAAAAAGTGTCCGTCTGTCTGTGAACAACGCTATAGGCTAAACCGTTTAGCCGATTTTCTGCAAAATTGATATTCCTCATTCGATCTGCCAGATGTCGCGGCCCTTGAATTTGAAACCGATATTTTAATTTTGAGGAATACTTTACATGAAGTAGCTGAGACATTTTCAAAATATAAAAAAATGGCTCCAACATGTTGGATTAAACTTTGTTATTGGGACAGTGTGAAGAACGTTTAAGAGAATGATGCAGATCTCATGTTCGTTGAAAACCATGATTTTCGAAAATAGAAAAAATTCAAACATTACCGCGTCATTCTACAATTACAATTAAGAAGTTAAATACTTTTTATTAATGAATTGTGTTCGTGAAAAATATATAAAAATAACGTCATGTTAAATTTTTTTTAAAAAATGAGCATTTTTTGCGAAATTTTGTGTCAAACGTAGGTCATTTTTTACAACCATTTTTTCTTAAAAACGGCACAACATTTTTTGATTAAATTTAGACCTTAAATAGCGGTATCTCTTGTCGTTGAAATGCCGATTTTCTGAAAATTGCAAAAAGAGCATTTTTCATACAATTACTATATTAAAGACACAATGTTTTCCTTAATGAAATCTGTTCTTTAAAGATAGACCATAAAATAGGTTATCTACAATTTTCGAAAATATGAGTAGTTTCTCGAAATTTTGCGCGAAAGATAGGCAATTTTATTTTTTTAAACATTTTTTCTCAAACCGTTCTAATTTTTTTCTTTAAATTTTATACTCGTTTGTATCAATGGATGCTACAAATATGGTGCTAATCCCATTTTCGGCTCTCTGTTTTTTCGAAAATTGCAAAAAGTTCAAAATTCCTTTCAAAACTACAAAATTGAAGATAGAGATTTTTGCCTTAGGTAAAGCCTGCGGTAAAAAAATTGATCTTTAAAAAAGGCCATGTAAAATTGTTTGCAGAAATGAGTTTTCGCGTGTTTTGAGTTTGAAATTAATGCACTTATGAAAAAATTCTAAATCTCACTTCAAATTTTTTTCGACTTTTTTCACGGAGAGAAAGGACGCTTAAAAGAATAGCACGGGTCTCATTTTAGTTGAACTTTGAATTTTCGAAAAGGGCAGATTTAGAAATAATGCGAGAAAGTATGTGCTGTTCAGGCATCACTAGTTTTGTTTTTTCTCTAATACACTGATTTCAGAAATATTAGCAATTATTTTTTCGGTACATCCTGCTCGCGCTATCGTTTATATATTTTTTCGCGCATCTACCGTTTGTCCCGAAAAATACAAATACTTCTAAATTAAACTTAGACAGATGTACTTTCACGAGAAGTAAATATAATTTTTAAAAACGTAATATTTAAGTTCTTAAAATTGATTTTAATTTTTAAAAATCATGGTATAAAGAAGCCTAGTTGGTTCGCCTTCTCAGGACACTAACGGTAGTTCGTCGTCGATTATGACAGTTTTAATAGACATATTTCTCAGATGAGGTCAGCAGTATTACAAAAAATGTGAGCTTACGCTTCGATGTGAATGCTGAATGGGATTTCTTCGCTTCGCAATGCCTTATGCAAAGGAATTTTGGGACGGAGTGGGAGGAATAACTAAAATATTATCAATAAAAAAACTAGCCTTCAACCCTGTCAGTAACCTACTAATTTACCCAGGAAGTTATTTAAGTGAGCTGATGAATGTGAAGAACATTACCTTCATATTTTTAGCAACGGTGAACACTGCTGAGAAAGAGGACTGTTACAACAGTTATTGGGGAAAGAAAAAAAAAGAAAAAAACCTGAAAAAGGCACAAAGATATATACTGATTCATTTATCTACGAAACAGCCATGAACTAGATTCTCTGTAAAGTGAATAGAAGAAATGCAATTTAATTAACTCTATCACATACCCCTATTCATATAAAAAATTCCGTCCATTTACTACTAAATTGAATCCGTTTGATACTTTTTAGTTTGAATTTAATTAACAATGAAGGTGTTAAGTATATTATCCGGCACATTGTAAGATATAGAAGGATATTTCTATTTATTGCTCTGTGCAAGTATATTGATTGTATCGTCTAATGCTGATTGACAAGTGCTTATGTGTGACACTCTAGTAGACGCTACAGCGCGCTGCTGCACAAACATATTCGTATAACATATAAGTAGATATTTATATTGTATTTAATTTATAAGAATCCTCGGAAAGTCTCACATGAAACTTATTAAACTTGGTGTAATACACTTCAGGGAATTCAATAGTATTTTTTAAAATTTTTAAACTATCGGTTTACAGAAGAAATTAAAATAAAATAAAATATTTAATAAAGGATTAAAAATAATTCATACATACGTCAACAAAAGAGAATGCTTTGTAATATCGCAAAATATAAAAAGTCAAATTTAATTTTGTGCAAGATGACTTGGAATTACTTATTTCGCAGATCAAGCCCATTAGACTTCCGTCATCTAGATCAAGAACGGCTTAATAAATATTAAGAAGGACCTTTAAATTCAAGGACACGATTTTTAAAAACTATATTTATGAAAATTATTTAATTCACTCAATTTATTTTCGATTTTAATGTTTTAATAAATGAAAAGAAATACGCAATTTTTGTACAAAAAAGCAGTGCAAAAAATCGTAAAGTTGCGAATTTTGCCTAAAGTACAGGAGCTAAAATAAAAGGGTAAGGCAATATGCCGATTTCCCCTTTTGGCAGCCCACACTCAACATCTCCTGGTCCTTCCTGGTTGGGAACAACTGATGAGGAAACGAAGACTACGTTTAAATGAATTGGCAAAAAAGTAAAATTCTTTAGTTTACCTAACCGACGGTAGCGGGGACAAAGTTTATCGGTCGAATTGCTTTGCCTATTGGTGCAAAAGTGCGTGTATTTCCTCGCCTCCTGCATCATTCTTAATTACCTCTGAGACAGTGCTAATAGATCTTAATCCTGACGTGTGTGTGTGAAAATTAGCCGGAAAGAACTTTAAACACAGATTTAACGATTGAAAATTTGAGATTTTTTTTATAAGGTTGTTTGTTTGTTGTTTAAAGTCGCTTCGACAGCTGGGTCATTAGCGACTCAGAAAAAAAATACATTATAACAGTAATTCATACATAATTAATTGAGGTTTACATATTCAGTACAATGTCCAGTAATTTCCAATAATTGTTTACAGGATTGCAAAAAAGGAAAGAGTAGTAATAATAATAATTAATGAGATATGCAAACAAAAACCATGAGCAAAACAAAGTTAACACACTTGATAAAACTATAGATATGGCGACATTAGTTACATACATTCGTATATCAACAAGCACTATGCAGTATGCCAAAGATATTCTACTACTGAGAAAGTGATATAGTGTGGGATAAACCACACTTCTTTGAAGTTTTGTTCAGATGAGGAACCATTTTTGTTTTTACAGATTCATTATAAAATTTCGGTTGAACAGATTGTATACAGAATGATAACATCACATGGAAAGAGAACAAGTGAGTATCATGTCGAACATCTTTAAAGAGTTGTCAGTGACGAACTATTTTTGGGTTCAGTATTGTATACGAATTGCCCATACAATTCAGATTTGGCTGAATATTCCACTCTCCTTATAGAATTGTAATATTCTTCCTTGATACTTCTCAGATTCAAGTATACATTCCAAACTTGTGTCGTGGAGATACTTCTGCCTGATGTGTTGGAAATTTGGGCTATGACTGACTATGTGGGACAGGGTCCAAGCCGTATTGCACTGGTCACGCGATGGAGGATTGGATCCGTCAATCAAATATAGATGGCTTAGTTTACAGTACAGTTTTATAAGGTTATTTAGGTAAAAAAAAAGTAAAAGTCATCTGATTTCAATAAATTATTAAATGAGAACATTTTCGTAAGTCAGGAATTCCCTTGTTTTAATTCTATACATGTTCTTTATTTCCCCTCCAAAGTACCCCTTGGGGAGGCGGGGATTATTGCAATACATTTCAAGGAAATAGGAGCTGTTCTTTAATATGACATCCATAACTTTAATGTCAATATTGTGTAAGATGTTTCTTCATTTAAAAAGAACTTTCAAGGTGGAAAAAATTATTAACTGTAGGAAAGATGTAACTATAATGGAAGATACCCAGAACTTTTAGTCTCCGATGGATTTAGTAGTGCCAAGTATCAAATAAATGCAAATTTTGGTTCTTGAATTTCAGTAAACAAATAATTAATCCTATTATTCCTTTAATTTGTTTATTCTGGATTTCCGCTTTAAAATTTTTTAAATATACCCCACATGTGTAATCTGTCATCTAAATATAGTACCATATTTTCTACGCGAGCTTTTCCGTACAATTCCGGCAAATTAGTTCCAGATATTGAAATTTTTCCCGTGAAAAAAAAAAAAAAAAAAAAAGGATTTGATCTGTGCTCGAAGTGATTTGCGTCCTCTATTTCGGCATCATCCGCCAAATTTCAGAAGGGTGTCTCGGTGGCACCTCATCTCCACTGTCGCACGGGCAAGCGCTGGCGGGGCGCGGCGCATTCCACATAGAGGGCGCGGAGGGCCTTGCGCCTCTGGCCACACCTTCTATAGTTTACAAAGCCTGCTCACTGGTCCGTGACTCACAAAATGGCGGCGAAGGTAGTCATGATGCGGCATGGCGAGCGCGTGGCTGCACTGGCGTAGCTCTGTTGTTTTCCGTTTAATTCTCCTGGTGCGGTTCGCGTGTTAGGACCTGTTCGGAGTGAACTTAGGTACGCATATTCTACTACTGCTTCGATACACCATTTGATATGCCTTTTAGATGTGTAGTTCCGAAGTGTCGAGGAAACTATGATAAATCCTCGAAAGTGCACGTGTTTGTTTTCCAAAAAATCCTGCTATGCAGAAGAAATGGACTGCTGCTATTCCAAGAGAAGATTTTGTTCCTTCCAAATCCTCGAAGGTAAGACTATAGTTCATATGTTCACATAGAACCTACATTTATTACACTGATTATTAATCAAAGCTACATTTTTTGTAAGTTAGTAAGGGTTTTGGCATTATTTACTAATACTCTTAAGGTTTTACCATGAAACTACGTTAAAGCAATTAGAACTTAACAATTCTTCCTTATAGTATTATGCTGAACTTGCAACTATTTTCTTTATATTATTAATTGAATAATGATGTAACAATTTAAGGTATCCCTTAAATAATCTTAAATAGTAGTACTTTCAGTTACAGCATTCAGTTGTAATGTTCAGAGGTGTAAGAAATTCATAACCTCAAAAAAATCTTAGAGATTTCCTATAACTTGTATGAATAAGTTACTAAAACAATAAATAATTTATTTCAAAAGAAATACCTTATGTAAGTATCAAGGCAAAAGTCTGTGGTGGGCATGAACTAATTTCAAAATTTTAAAAAGTTATGTTTATTTGTTCTTTTGTAAAATTTGTTTGTATGTGAAAATAAATTCTATGTAGTATTTGATATATCGACTAACCACTGTACATTTTAGTTTACTTCTCTTGCAACCCCAATATTATTATTATATTATAGCTATAATATATTAAATATATTATTATTTTTTTCTTGTTTCAGGTAGTCCTCGCCATTTCCATCAAAACTGAGATTATTTGGGAGGATGTGGTTTATAATGAGCAAGGAGAGAAACTGTCATCAAGACTGCAGGTACCAAAGTTAAGAATTGATGCTGTACCATC
>JAHLJT010000075.1:0-13702 GCA_031308135.1 Acheta domesticus
GTAATTTTCTGCAGTTTGACATGTACTACATAATTCGATGGCACAAAGTTTAATGTTTTTGAGCCCAGACTAGGTCTTTCTCCAAAGGTATAATTTTGTGCCAAACAGTACAAATGCTGTCAGTTATTTGTGTTCCATTTAAAAGTAAAATCTAAAAAGGCTCCAAATTTTTTCATTTTGTTTCAAAGATAGAGTGAAAGATGTTTTAAAACGGCGCAGACTCATTTTCGTTGACCTCTTTGAATTTCCGAAAGTGAAAAAGTTAGAAATACTGCAAGAAGTATGTGCTGTTTTAGCACGGCTAAGCATCAGCAAGCCGTTCAGTTGTATTTTGCTGTGAAGTTGATATAATAGAGATGTTAATGGTCGGATAATTCTTTGGATCTGAGTTCCAATCCCTGCGTGGAGATAAATTTTTTTGTGGTTGGTAACGCTTTTTCAGTTTCAGATATTTAATATTGCGTTTGCCCGTTAAAAATAATGTGCGAAAATGTTTGTTCGCTGTGGCATCACTAGTTTAAAATTATAAATTTTCTTTACTTTTGGCATTTTTCCATTTATTAATACAAATGACGTTTATTAATACAAATGAAATATAACATAGGGAACACGATTTTTACCTACAGGAAGGTAAAGTGCGTAACTTACTCAATTTTACACGTATATTATGCATATCACAATGAAAACGTCATATCACGTCACAATTTTAAATATACCGTTCCATTATACCGTATCATACCTTATTTTGCCATTAATGAAAATACACTTATATTGCTCCTGTAATATATGAAGTATCAACACGCATAAAATCTATTTAAAAATAAAATATTTTTTCAGTTCATCTATGCCACTTTCATGAGATATCAACAAAATTAGGTTTTACCCGTCTTAATTCTTGCGTCAGGCAGTCGTGCTCAATTACGAGTAAGACTTAGTGGTCTTATTGGATGTTTTTGAAAACAAGTCATAAGCACCCTCGTATATCCTATTGCGCATCAGTCATAGAAAGGAATTATTTTAGCCCCTTACCTTATCGCACGTATATACAATTATCCAACTGTTCGGGTGGCAGATATTGAGTCAGTCGGTGTATATGCGGAACTGTACCGCAGTGCGCGTGAAGTTTGTGTTTGGTTTGCGTGTGCCTCAGATACATTTCTACATTATAGTTCTGTGTGTTTTTATAAAGTGAAATTTGCATGAAACATGATCTGTAGAATTGAATCGGTTCGATAAAATGCAAATTGTCGTTTCACACATTGAAAGTGTGCGAATCAACCCGAAAACGTCTATTATGGTTGTGGAAGATTTACATCCAAACTTCAAGGAAAAACAATATATATGAAATTATAAAACTTGCGTATTCTTTACACTTTGGCTGTCGTGTTTGTGATCAGGACTGCTCACCAGTCTTGTGTGACCTGTACAACGAACTTTAGGTTTGTGATTGTAGGGAAACGCAAATCATTGTCGTTCGCTCTAACCATTGTTTGTGTACAATACGAACAAACCATTTAATGTGTGCATATTTATTGCACGAATAGCATATTCCATTTTTTAACTTGTTCTTACCCCGTATTAAGCATGCTCATGCAATTTTGAACAAATATAAGCGGGATGACAATGTGAAAATAAGTATTGGATTTTGTTTTATTTCAAATATTAAATGTGTTTATATCTTTTTGAACCTTACGTGATAGAACTTTTTATGATGATTTTCGAACTCAGCTTGATCATTTTCTTTGAAATCATCTACTTTCATCCAGGAGATAATGAAAAAAAAGTTCCCTTAATTATTTCCATAGTATGTGGTTGTAATGTTTCGGTTTAAATAAATCATTACTTTTTATTGAGTCTGAAATTTTCATGTTGTCCCACATTTCAATCTTAGTTTCTGGTGATCTATATTTTGCACAAGTTTCCTATTTAAAAATTTTAGTGACAAATGTACTCTGATAACTAAGTTACTTTACATGGATAATAAAACATTTTGGATAATCTAATGCCGGTAGCTTTACTTTATAATTTTCAAAATACATGATGAGAAAATAGTGAGTTTCATAAACCCACATTTTCCTTGAATTATTCTGTCAATTTCCTTTTTATCTTAACTGATAAAGAAATGGCTCCACTAATGATGAAGAAATACGCGCTCGTGCGAATGAGTATTTTTGAATGTTATGAGTGAATGTGTTGAAAAATTTGTGTTTGTTTTTTCATGTTTTTCTAAGGATATATGTATTTGTATTGGTTGTATCAGCACTATGTCAAGTAGTTGTTTTGCGAATAAATAAATGACACCTAGATTGATGGTGGCTGTGATCTTCGAAAATTTTCCGTTTATTTATTTTGGAAATCGGGAAGGCAGCATGCTACGTACGCATATCTCACATAAATGATAAATATCGTATCCTGTATAGGCGGCTTCGCAACCCACGATCCTATAAATTTCTGTAAACGGTCCGTGTTTTCTAGTCACGTGCTCACGGTTGTTTATGAATAACAATAACATAAGGAATTTAGGATTTATTTCTGTGGCACGCCTAATGTGGAAGCGATTATAAAATAGTAAATAATATGATAACAAAACCAAGTTCCATTTCAATAGTGAAGTCGGATGTAGTGTCTGTCGGTTAATGTGAATGAAAGTCGCTGGCCCCGATCACATACATTTCAAATAATTACTAGATGACCGGTTTATAGTGAACTCCCCATACCGGGTAAAGTGAACAGAGGGAATACAACTGCAGGAAAAAAACTGCCCCTCAGTCCGCGAATTACAGTAATTCTAAGAGTTCGCAGGAGGGGTCGTGAGCTATTTTTGTAGCGTTTTACGGCGAATAAAAGGGACCGAGAGAACGTGAAGAATTAATGTACCCGGACTGCGAGATAAATACCATTTGTCTGTGACATCGTAATGCTGTGATTCATTCAGCACAGAAAACTGAGTGGAATGACAAGGACGATGCCAATTAAGGATATGCTCTAACAAGGTAAGAATCATTCATGAGTATCAAAGATAAAATATTTTCTGAGACTACAGAACCAAGTGACAATAAAGCACGAACTTGAAGAAGAAACTGTGAAAGATATTAATAAAAACTCTATGCACTAAAAATAATACAAAGTATTTGAAAATATACAGAAATTTTGGATTGTTCTAGCATTTTATTGAATCTCCGTAACAAAATTAGTGATCGAGGAGAAAGTAGATTATTTTCGCGTTGTCGGATGTAGTGTACATCTGATTATTGAACAAATTGGGAATCCCGAGATCTCTAGAGCGATAGTAAACGGACTTTTATTTTAATTTTTTAAAAAATCGTAAAATTGAAGGGAAATCATTACAATGGGAAGGTCGGAACTTAATTTCAATGAGCTTTAAATGCATTATGACGTAAGCGAACAATTTCTCTTGGTTTCTCTTTAAATTCACTCAAAAATATGTGTTCACTAGTTCACAAGATGAGGTTGGCGTTTCAAGCGTATCTGTAATTTTGAAATTTTACCAAAGTTTTGTATTTCTTTGAAAAAAGACAAATGTGAGAATGCCGTTTGTTTGAAGGAAATTATTCAATACTTAATAATATCAGCATAATTATATATTTGAAACATGAAAATAAACAAAGGTTAATTTACATTCAAATTAATAAAATGCTTCAATTTACAAGTCTCCCCCGTCGAGGAAAGTAGGCGTCGAGATGCGGAATGCTGCGTTAGCAGCATCCCTCCAAAAATAGAACATACATATTTCAGGGGTTCATTCTTCTTGTTAATTTCCCCGAGATTTATGGAAGAATATCGTTCTCTGTGACACACTCTGCAAGTTGTTTGGAAGTGTTGGCTAGGCAGCAGCGGAAGCAGCGAGCGCTCGCCCGTGAGGCCCGTGCGCGCCGCCCCGCTGACAACCCGCTGGCTTCCACGAACAGGCTGCAGCCCACCGCCCACCTCTGGAAGGAGCATGCGTGCCAGCGGTGGCGGACGACACCCCACGCCAGCGCCCACGCCACCCCACTCCTGCCATTCCGCTGCCACCCACCCAGTGCTTCTCTCCTGCCTCCCTCCGTCGCGCTTTCAGTAGTTGAATAGGAAGTAATATTCATCTGCTTAGATTGGTGATTTATAATATGCAAAATCACCTACTACATTTATAATGGAGTGTAATTGATTGACTGATAATTTGGTGTTTAGTCAACGGCAATGTCCATCATTTCCGTAAGTATAGTGCATGTTTGTCATGGAGGTGGCGGTTTTCACCTCCCAGTAGATGGAGACTTCCGGCGCCGACCTACGTGGGCTTGCGAGCTTGTCCCCATCCAGATATCTCCTACCATCAGGGCACCTCCCCAGCCGGGACAAGCCCTAACCTCCTGACTGGTCTCCCGACCAGTGTAGTAGTGTGGTGCATGAAAGTGCGTGTGTACGTAAGGGATGAGTATAGAACAAGGAAGAGGAAGGAAAGATTGCGTGCGGTCCGTGGCCCGTATGCTACAGTACTGCTGAGGAATTCGCCTGTTTATTGATCAGAGAAAATCAGAAAACTACGATCAGAGCAGCACGCCGCTACAATTCCCCTCTGAATTCAACCTAGCTATGTAGCTAGTGTCTAATAAAGAATTTAAAGGTGACCTTCCATCTTTCATGTAAAGATCTACTATTAACCCTTTCCAGCCCAAATTATGGGTAATTAACAAAAAAAATAATTTCCACTTTTATTGCTTCTAAATACCATCAACAACACACACAAACTAGTTTCTTTAGTTATTTTTGTCACATAGTGAATTTTTTTTGTGTGGTCCATATGGACCCAGTGGGAAGCTGGGGTACAACATGTTTATATATACATGTAATATACATGGAATTACTCACATATATACTTATATATGTGTGTATATCTACATAAGAACATATATGTATATGTATACATATACACATATGTGTAAAGTATATATATATATATATGCACATATGTGAATATGTATATATACATATATATACACATAGATGTGTATATGTATACAGAGTGAGTCACGTAACTTTAGCACCTCCTGTAACTTTTGAACGGTTGAAGTTATTGCAATGCAGTTTTCACGAAAGTGCATGAGGGAAAGGGGCTAATTGATACGTGCATTAATTTCTATTTTATCACTTGTATTTTACGAGATTTTTTAGTTAACTTTGTTTTTTCAAATAGATCTATACATATTTTTTCAGTCCACCATGACGAGCGTAAAAAGACAATCCAATGATGTACATATTGTTATATGTTAGATAAGGATTTTTTTGATTAATTTTGATTTTTGCGACCGGGCTTTAACGGACGTTTTGAATAGTCCACCACACAAGGTCAGCAGCGCTCCACCAGCACACGTGCGCCCGGCGAAGGGAAGGGAAGGGGAGGGATCTTATTTGAAAATACGAAACATAGTATTCCAAGTATTCACAAAACCATTGCAGTTTTTTTCCTGAACTGTGCTTTCCATCCTCTGCATTTTCACATTTTCGTCTTTCTTTGATTGAAGGAATTAAAGGATGGGAAAATAAGGATTTGTCATAAGTTTGTATTGTAATAATATTGTTTATAACTTCAACTCCATTTAATGGGATTTCATAAGATACGTATTAATGGGATCTTGAAACAAAGCACAATAAGAATAAATAAATTAAAACTGTACAAAAATATATTGTATATTTTGAGCAAACAATTTCAAGTTTAATACGAATATAATAATAACTTAGGGATAGAAATAATCTTATTTCAATAAATACTACTTAAGACAAATCCGTATTTTCAGTCCCTAAGAAACCCAAATTACTGAAAATGGATTAAGATGAAAAGGAGAGTTCAGAAAAAGTGCAACAGTTTTGTGAATATTTTTCGTATCCTCAAGTACTTAAATCCCTTCCCTTCCCCGACCCGCGTTTTGCTGGGGGAGCGCTGCTTGACCTTGTGGACCTGACAGTTACAAAGAAATATCCGTTAAACACTAGTCGCAAAAAAATCACAATTACTCAAAAAAATGCTTATCTAACATATGACAATATTTATATCTTTGGATTCGTCATTTTACGCTTGTCATGATAGACTGAAAAAATATATATAGTTCCATTTGAAAAAAACAAAGTTACCTCAAATATCTCGTAAAATACAAGAGATAAAAGAGAAATCAATACACATATAAATTAGTCCCATTCCCTCACTCACTTCCGTGAAAACTGCATTGCAATATCTTCAACCGTTCAAAGTTACAGGAGGTTGCTAAAGTTACGTGACTCCCCCTGTATATAAACACATATATCTGTGTTTATGTGTAACATAGACATATATATATGTGTAAATGTATACTTAAACCTGACATCACTGGCCACTATAAAAAAATTCGAAGTATAGAACCGCTTAGAAGAATATCACTAGTCTCAAATTTCATATTTTTTATACAGTGCGCCAGGAAAGTCTCTCCCCAATCAGCCGAATCAGGGCCTCTTGCTAAAATTGCATTAATGTTGATAGCAAACAGATAACTGAGAAACAAGTGGAAGGGTGCAACACTTCTACGTCTATTATGATTGTGGTGAGGTCGCAATTTACGTTTTTCTTTTGTCACAAGGTGCAGCTCGTGTAACCAACATAATTACTGTTACATGCGCTTCCACTAGCAAGATGTCACTGCGAAGAGACTTTCCTGGCGCGTTAATACGTTTCCTCTCTTCGTATGATATTTGTTGAATTTTATTCGAATCTAAAGTCCAGTCTGGACCTGTAATCACTGGTGGTTGAATGCATTGCAGGATTCACACCACTTCAAAAGAAAAGTAGGACGTTTGCCCCCTGCAATCTAACCATCGTCCACTAGTGGGAACTTCGAAACCAGTAAGAAAGTTCAGATTTATTTCCAGTGCAACGATATAAGTGATTCAAATAGGAAACACTGAGTGAGTCTGAAAGTAGGACCGACCAGCAGACGCTAGGGGTGGTAAGCTCAACGTTACCGCGACGTCGCCTGTGCAGGTGAAAAACGGGAGTTTTGGAAAGACTGAAGTTAACGAATTTTAACCCTTAGAGACTTACATTTTGCTCTGCTAAGCATAAAACTCCTTGTACTCTCAATCTCTTGTTGCGTTAAGAACGGTAATGTAATTATTTTACGTTAACTGAACAAGCAGTATGATGTTAAATTTTATTACTAAAGATTAATGTTTTTAATGTTTTACGTTGTGTAAGGTTAAGTGTAAAATTTCATTACATTGGAAATTGTACGAGTATTAGAAATTAGATTGGAGGAAGATACATAGATACAAGTTATGTAATATAATTATTTGAAGAGAAGGCTCAATTTAGTTTGTGAATGAGATTTAGATGGAAGGATTTCCAAGGAATAGTTTTTCTTAAAATTCGCATGGTTTGTAAGGAAGTTAGGTTTTATTAGGAAGGGTAACTGAAAACTCTCTTTTTTGTCAAAATGAGAATCACTGTGAATCCATTACCTCCTTGAATGAAACTAATTCATGGCTGCATTTAGCTACCTCTAGCTTCGCTAGAAATCACTAGGCAAATATATACACTTAATTAGTGGGTATGCGCCTGATATTACAAAAAATAGACAAGAAAAAATGAAGTTCTACGAAGAACTTCAAAAATTAATTGGCACAATACCGATAAGTCATAACTTCATTATAATGGGTGACTTTAATGCAAGGATTGGAAATCGTCCAATAAAAGGAGTAAAACAACGCTTCCATGAACCAGTATCGAATGATAATGATGACTTGACAGACATATGTGCACAAAATAACCTAAGAATTAACAACACGTTCTTTGATAATGATTTTAAATATCATCATAATACATTTATAAATTCCTAGGGCAACAGTCGATGATACACTATGCAATAACAAGTCGATATTTTACACCATCAGAAATTTTCGAAGTTCGCTCTTCTGAATTCTGCCAACGTAGGAAGTGACCATGCTGTGGTATTGTGCAAGATAAGGATGAAATTTTCAATAAGAAAGATAAATAAGATCGAATATTTAGAAAAACTTAACATAGAATCAATTCAAAATGACAGCACAAACAACTATACTCAGACTAAACGTCCTCATTAGTAGTACACCGTTAAGGGTTGAGGATAATACTGATAACATATGGGAGAAAATAAAAAGCAACATTATTAGAGCTGCAGAAGAATCAGTAGTAAAAAGAAGAGTTGTAGTCAATCCATCTCGTAAATACAAAACACCATGGTTCATTGAGGAAGTGATAGAAATAGAGAAGAAGAAAAGGGTGCATTCCTACGATACTAATCATCTCAAAGTCTAGATGATAAATCACTATACATACGAGAACGAAATACAGCAAATTTGAAAATTAGACAGCTGAAGGACGTGTATTGAGAAAGATTTACCAAGGATTTTCCGAGAGATCTGTATGGCTCACCAAAACCCAAACTTAACAGATCTCTATATTACAAGTAATATAGAGATCTGTTAAGTTTGGGCATACCACCCCTCGCGTACAAGAACACCCTGTCTACATCCATAAATCGTCTCACATGTATAATCCGAACCTTCCAATTCTCCAATGCGTCCACTCCGTACTTCCAATTTCAACATTCAGCTTCTTATATTTAAAGAGACATACTCCACTTCATGTGCCGTACATCCATCCAATCCACCAAACTTTAAAACACTTCCTTTCAGCATAGCATCTACTTATCGTCTGCTTGTTGATTTTTCACTCTTTTAGTATCTCGTCTGTTCCCTTAGTGTTCGATCTAGCCAACACGACTGTCCTAGAAGTCCGTGCCCACACAAGAACATTTTCTGAATATGCAATGTCCATGGCATTTTGACTCGTTGCAATATATATATATATATATATATATATATATATATATATATATGTATATATATACACACACACACATTTATAAATTCCTAGGGGCAATATTTAGAAAAACTTAACATAGAATCAATTCAAAATGACAGCACAAAACAACTATACTCAGACTAAACGTACTCACTAGGAGTACACCGTTAAGGGTTGAGGATAATACTGATAATATGTATATATATATACATATATATATGTATATATATACATATATTCTAACCTAAGGGTTATCAGCCCCGAAAAGCGACTGATAAAAGAAGAAGAGAATTCAAACTGGCGCGAGAACCAACGCCGAGTATGACGTCACGCACGAACGAATCGCTGGCCGCGAGCGAACGAGGAATGGGAGCAGCAGTGGCGGAGAGACAGGCTTGGAGTGCAGACGCGCGGAGTAGTACGGAATATTAATGGAGAGAACAATGAAAGTGAGCGCTGTGCAATAGAACTGGAACTGCAATAGAACTGGAACTGTGACAAAGAAAGTGGGTGACGAAAGTGGAAGCATTAGTTGAGAAGTGAGACGAGACAAAACGAGTACCAGAGAGTGGTGAAGTAATACAAGTGGTGTATGATCAGCACGTGGAGTGGGTAGAACAGTGTAGAGGAACGGAACAATGCGTACAGGTATTCGACATTATTAAGCGTAACTAAGGTGAACAGCCGATGACAACAATTAGAACAACAGCTAGAAACTGTGATGTGAGAGAACGAGAAAACAGTGGTTCATAATACACGTGGGCGAGTCGTTTGAAGCTGCAATGCAACTCGAGTGTAATCAAACCGCTATATAATAATCAGTACTCATCCAAACAACACTGCTATTGAGGAAGAGCGAGCCAATGTAATCATCAGTTGGGAACGACTATATGCAGGTGCAGTCGAAAGGTTCTAGTAACGTTTCGAACTATACCACAGCGGCCACGAGTGAAGTGGGGAGCCAACGGCGGCGGCGAGGCGTCCCCCGTCCATCCGAGCATAGCCGAAGGACGAGGCAGTACGGTAGGACACGTAACATGACAACGCATAGAGGTATTACCTTTCAAATATAGTGGGAGAGTTAAAAAAAATGAGACATTAATGAACAAATATAAACTGAACACTATAGTGTCAGATAATACAAATACAGTGTAATTTGAGCATGCGCAAGATTAAAAAAGGGAACATTATAATTAGTAAATTAACTTTTTTATGTGTTAATTGTACTAAAGCAAGTGATAATTTTACATGTGATTGCAACAGTGATATTTTGAGTAAAAATAATTGTGTTAAAATCAGAGACAAAAAAATTATTTCCAGACAAATCATCAGTGCCATAAAGTAGATTCCCCCTTCTAATGTACCTTGCCCCTTAAAGAAACAAATTTTATGCGTGATTTCAGCTTTTTCCAATAACCAGGGAAAGTCATGTCACAATACACACACACACACACACACACACACATATATATATATATATATATATATATATATAATGTGATGTATCACATTATAAAAGCGCAGACGCAGAATGAGAATGTGATAGAAAGGGCGAGATATGTAAGTCACGAGAGGCCGGCAGAGGGGCCTGTGTATTGTGTTCTGAAAAGAAGAACCTTTTTTCTGACAGTTGCGAGTGGGGATACTGGTTCAGCTAGACAGATTTACAACGTGAAGGCACTCAGAAGGGTATCCCCCGATTTTTTCTATGCTCTTTAGAAAGACCCCTTCTCGCGAAAATCAGCCGTGACCAGGCAAGCACTCGGCGTGCGAGATCATATAATTTGTGATAAAAATGTCTTAGCGTTTAACAAATAAAAGAGCTATTTAGACACGCGCGCGTGTTCTCCCCAGAAACGGCCGAGAGCGAACGTTGTTCGAAATTTCTGGAAAAAGATGTTAGCGGCCCAATATAAATTGGACTTACATTTGAGAAAAGTAGCAGTGGCGGCGATTGGCGGTGGAGAAAAAGGGGTGGAGCCAAAATTGAGATTTGGAAGGGATTTGCGGCAGCAGGAGATGTGAGGGGCCATGGCGAGGGCATTCGATCAGTAAGAGCGATCGCGGGAGCATTGAATGAGTAAGAGCGATCGCGGCAGCATTCAATGATTGAGAGCGATGGCGAGGGCAGTCAATTATTAGCGAGAGAGGGCGAGTGAATCGGTCAAAGGCGGTGGCGAAAAAGTGTTACCAACATTCGATTTTCAAAGAGAGACCTAAGGGTAAGTCCGTACAACTCATGCCTCCGACGCAAGTCCTGATAATTAGACCGTGAAATAATCCAATCGCGCCTCTCGCGGAGAACGAACATTGAGTAACAGTGACATCTGTGTGGAGCGTATACTGGCGGCGAGACGGAGTTTGAGCATCTCGACACCTAGCTTCGCGGGGGCAGACCAGCTGAGGAACATACGACGCGGTGGCGCCAGCCGATGTTTTTCGGTTGGGCCAGTCTCTCCAGGCTGCGAGCGGTGATCGGCGGTCGGCTCCCTGGCTGTTACCTAGTAAGACGAAAAAAGGACCATTGTGTGTGCACCAAAACTATTATTTCTTCATGCGTGAGATAAGAAGAAAAGAAGAACAGTTGTTTAATTTGTAATGATTAATCCAAAGTAAAATTTTTAGCATTAAGAGAATTTTCGGCAAAATTATTGTATTTAAATTATAATTTCAAAGTAGTAAATGACCCTAGTTAAATTTAATAAGGTGTATTATTTGTAATAAGTAGTTGCCTAGATGAAATTCCAGATCCCAGCATGTGAACAAGTAATTTAAAAATAAAAGTAAAGGTGAACGGAATAAATAGTTACAAGTGTGTGCGAACAGAAGTCAAGGAGAGCGGGCGGGCAGCTCTCATTTTGACTAGGCGTGCTACAGGGGGCTATGATATTGAAGGGGGAAACGAACTCACATGATGTTGTTGCACGAGCTGAGTATGCGAAGCACGGTGACACATCACTATATATATATACATATACACTATATATATATACATATATATATTATACATTATAGTGTATATTTATATACACTATATATATATATAAGCACAATAGGTCATTCGCACAATAAAGAGCGTTTTATTTTGACACGTGACTGGGTGCTCCCCACCCCACACACACCATCACCCCCGCCGCCACTGACCGTGGTACTCATTCGCTTCAATTTGGCGGGAGCTACTATCCAATACGGTTCAATACTGCTTAACTATGCGAATTTAAAAGGAGTGACAAATTGACGATCCCCCCCAGTTCCAGGTGCGCAGTGTTATCTGCTGTTTAAACGCGTAAAGAATCCGACCATCGAAATTCATAGACAGAAAACTGAAGTTTACGTTATTTTGATGAACGAAACCTCAGTTAGGAAGTGGTGTTGAATGGCGCAGAAGTTCACAACGAAGATTGCTCGGACTGGCCCACATTGGTCACTGATGGACTCAAAACAGGTATTGAAACAAAAACACACAAAAAAAACAAGAAGGTAGGCATTTCACAATTAGTGCACCACTGTCATTCTTTCCTGAAATTTCAAGAACTGTATTGTACAAAATTATTAGTGGCAGATCTGGGATTTAAAAAGTATGCCAGGTACGTTCTCTAATTTCATCAGACAAACCATATCAAACCATTATAGAACCATTGACATTTTTTGAGTCGCTATGTCAAGGATGTTGAATGAATTTTTGAAATCCTGGTGACGAGACGTGGATATCACATTTACTCAGAACAAAGCGCTAACTAATGGAATGACATAATTCACAATCCCCAATGAAACAGAAAAACAAAATTTTGAGCACCAGAAAAATTATAGCTACTTTGTTTGGAGATTGTAAAAGTGCCCTTGTCATCGACTACATGCTAGAGTGAGACCATAAATCTTTTCTATTGTAAATTGTATGCTGAATCGTATGTATTAAATGCTTTAAACGAAGGTTATAACTTCTATTCTGTTACTATTACAATAGTATCATCTACATATCTTTGATAGAACTCTACATGAAAAGTGGAGAGTATGGTAGACTACATTACGATATCCGAGAAGAGCTGAGCTACAGAACCTCCTATCGGTGTGCCCTGTTTTGTTGTAAATAATATTTGTCATTAAAAGAGAAGCACAGATATTACCTCGAAAAAATGTTATAGCTACTACAATTATATCATCAAAAATAATATCTAAAAATGTTAACGTATTATGTTCAACCTATTCTGATAATTGTTTAAACAAATTTGGAAGCACTTGAAAAGACACCAAAAATGTCGAACATTCTACATATTAGAGTAAGGATCATGCCTGTGAAAATAAAATTATTTTAAAGATATAACTGTCTTTAAATCCAATGGGATCATTTAGCAATAAAGAGGACTTGCTTCAGCAGTTCAGCGGGTAACGTTTTAATATCTGCCATATAGTCAGGACTACACTCAATTGATTATACCTTATTCCCCAAATTGAAAGATCTTTTGGTTGTACAACGCTACGGAAGTGATGATGAACTTAATGTAGCCGTTAATAAGTGGTTCAAAAACTTGGCGGCAACTGAGTTTGCAGAAGGCAGAGAAAAAGCTGTGAAACCGGTACAAGGTGCCTAAATTTGAACGGTGGCCACGTAGAAAAAGTAGCTTTGGTATCAAATTGTGTGTAAAATACAGTTTGTGATAAAGAATATCAAATTAAACATTTCTGTAAAAAAACTTTTTCTTATATATCTTTGACCCCAGGAATAAGGTGATAAGTCGACATTTTGCTGAAAAATGAGATAATTATGCTCCTCAATTCTCTGAAAGATTCTTTGCATTTGTGCACAACCAGAAAAGTTCATTCCATCTGATTGAT
>JAHLJT010000076.1:0-25260 GCA_031308135.1 Acheta domesticus
CGGTGCCTCTACATACTTTGCGCAAAATGTGGGCTGTTCCAAATAAAGCAATTTCTTGCACTTCCCAGTCTTTTGAATTACCTGGGAGTTTAGACAAGTTCTTACTCAAATTTTGCGGAACAAATCCCAGAGCTCCGATAACTATCGGGACGACCTGTGCTTTTACGCCCCACATTCGGCTGATCTCGATTTCCAAACTCTTGTATTTAAGACGTTTCTCTGCCTCCTTGGTAACGACGTTTTGATCGCAAGGTACAGCAACATCGACAAGTAAACACGATTTTTTCTCCAAATCCCGGATAACTATATCCGGTTTGTTTGCCGCTATCGTGCGATCAGTTTGAATTTGTTGGTCGTACAATATCGTACACAATCCAACAGACGTCACCGGTTTCGGTGAGTGTTCGTACCACTTGGGGCATGTGTTTGGAACTTCGAGGGCGGTACAGATCTGCCAGTGGAGGTAGCTACACACCCTGTCGTGTCTTTTCAAGTATTCGGTCTTTGCTAGGATTGGACAAGCTGAGACAATATGATCAATGGTTTCTACTTGCTCCTGGCAAATGCGGCATTTATCATCTTGGGAAATTTTGAGAACCGCTTTATCATAATGTCGTGTTCTCAAGGCCTGATCTTGGGCAGCTATTACAAGTGCTTCCGATTCTGGCTTCATTCTTCCCCTTTTAAGCCACATAAATGATTGATCTTTATTGATCTGCACCTTGTCCATTCTTTTTAGGTATTGTCCGTGGAGTGGTTTGTCTCTCCACGATTTCTTTAACATTTTTTGTGTCTCACATTTCATGTTTAGTAGCATCAGAAGTTCAGTGTCTGTGTTATTCGACGTGTCTTGCCTAGTTTTCTTCGCAATGCTTCTTGCTACACTAACAATGCCTCTGTTTCCCATTCTTCGGTCAGATTTCATGACCTGCCTCATTAGAGGGTCATCTTGATGGCTGACTACATACTTTCCCATCCCGACTATTGCGTTGTGCCAGGAGGCCTCAATTTGTCTGAGGCCTCTTCCTCCTTCCTTACGTGACACATAAAGTCTATGTATATCAGCTCGAGGGTGGGAAACATGATGCATTGTTAGCAGTTTTCTGGTTTTTCGATCCATGGTGCGAATTTCTTGCTCAGTCCAGTCCACTAGTCCAAAACTGTAATGCTCGGTACAACACCCGCAATATTTTATTCAGAATTTTATTCGGACTGCATTCAGAGCGGACTGCAGGATAATACTTCTATAAGAATTCTCTCTTTCATTCTGTGTGTCTCGAGATGGTCTCACATTCTTCAATGCCCAGATATTTGTAAGTTTTACCTGGCTCAAGATCTTGAATCACAGTGTGCGTATCAAACAATGATGACTCTTGTTGAGTTTGCCTCTTTTTAAATTGATTTTTGCACACTTGTCAAGACCAAACTTCATGCAGATGTCATTGCTAAAGTCATTCACGACAGACAGCATTTGGGAGAGAATCGCTTCATTCTTAGCAAACACTTTCAGATCATCCATGTAAAACAAATGTGATACTGGCCTTTTCGAGCTTGAAACACTGTCAGCTTGCGACAACTGTCTCGATATGGATCAAACTAATGCAAATGAACACAGGGGATAGGAATCTCCTTGAAAAATACCCCTGTTTCTGAATATTTCTGTTTCTACTCCTTCCCTTTCGTATTAGTAACCTGGTACTCCACGACTTCATACTAGCCTTGCAAAATTCAATAAGTCTAGGATGAAACCGATATATTTCCAGGGTCTTCAAAATCCAATCGTGTGGTACACTACCAAAGGCCTTTTGGTAGTCAATCCAAGCCATGCTCAAATTACGTTTGCGTTTCTTTACATCATTCAAAATGACTTTACTCAGTAGCAAGATTTCCTTACAGCCATAAGAGCCTTTACGACATCCTTTTGTTCAGCTGGCATTAGATGATTCTTATCTAGATGTCTGTGCATTTTGTCAGCTATGACTGCAGTGATAACTTTGTACAGTACTGGCAGATAAGTAATGGCCTGTAGTTCTTCGCAAAAGAGCTGTCTCCCGCTTTGGGTAGCAAATATGTGATGCCGCGTGTGAGCCATTCCGGGAGTTCCTTTGGGTTTTCAAAAATTTTATTAACAGCCTTTGCTAGATGAGAATGTATTGCTGTTAATTTCTTAATCCAATAAATCTGGATCTTATCAATCCCGGGGACTTCCGGTTTCCCATGTTCTTAATTGCTTGGAAGAGGTCCTCTTCGAGAATTGGCGAACATCTTCCACTGTTTCTACAAGTTCATTATTATTATTATTTTTATTATTATTATTATTATTATATATTATTATTATTTAAAAAAAGACAAAAAATGAGAGGGAGAGACAGAGAGAGAGGGAGAGAGAGAGATTATTTAGTCTTTCAATCTTGAAGCTTCCTCCATAATACTCTAACTTCGTCATAAAGATTATTAGGACAACAACTGATGAAGTTGTTTTTCAGAAGAACTGAACTCTGTGAAAACGTTTAGGAAAGAAAAATTAATAAAACAGTATCTTTTAACATTTTATTTCTACATAAATACAAACCTGCATAGTCCCATGAACAGAAACTGTAACCAGAGCCAAGCTGCCAAAATGTTGATAACAGTGAGAGGAATGCAAAATATCATCAACTTGCAAAGTTTATACCTTCACTGTCAGGAAAACACTGAAAACATTAGGAGAAAAGTTTATAAAACATGAGTATGAGGGGAAGAAAAAAGAATTAAGAACTTTTCAAATTGTAATAGGAGTTCGTCCATTAATTACGTAACATCAAAGAGGTGGTGAGGGTTTGAGGCAGTGTTACACTGAATTTATACGAATTGGGGTATGTTTATGGTTACATTCATTGATTTTTTTTACATTTTCAACTTTTGCTGAAATAATTCATTTTTTTAGTCTTTAGGGGTCATCCATAAATTACGTTAGGGGGAATTACTTTAGGGGGAGGGAGGGGGTCTGAGGCAGTGTTACACTGCGTTACATAGAGATAGGGAAGTGCGTTACAAGGGGGAGGGGGGTATGGAAATACTCGAAATTTGCGTTAGTAATTTATGGACGACCCCTTAAACTAAAACATTAACTAAATAATTTGTTCTAAAAACATAAATACCTAGTTATAGATTTATTGTTACAATAAATGGGAAATATTTTTTTCAACACTTTTTTATTGGATCTCTATGGATACGAAGAAAATATTCAAAACTAATATGTAGTATATTCCAGAATCTTTGTAATTGCACAGTAGGACTCTCGCCCATGTGTTCATCCCGACGGCGCGGCGTGTGATCATGGCTTGTGATCAAAAATTTTCTCGCCTATGCATCCATTCTTCACTCATAACCTGCCCCCATGTTATTGTTGGATTGATTTATGGCCGAGGCTCACTGCATACTAACTTACATTACCATAAATTATTAAGGAGGAGGGTCAGGCGCACATTACGGTGTGTTACAAGGGGGAGAGGGGGTATTCAAATACCCCGACATTGCTTTACATAATTTGTGGATGGCCTCTTATGTTATAGAAAAGAAACTAAATGAATATATCAAAAGCTGTTGAAAGGAAATGGAAAACAGGAGGAAAGCTGTAATAGTCATTTATTCTTGGAATTCTCTTATTTCTCAGTAACATACAGGACATTATCTGAAAGTAGTGGAGGGGAAAAATATCCCTTTCCGTTGTAGTCCAGCATTTTCTACCCGAGGAGCCTGGTCTTCGCTTCTAGAAGTCTAAAATTACTGATCCCAGAGGCAGAAACAAATGTTAGTAAGCAGGGAAAGCGAACTAGCTGAATATGTCTATATATAGGAGAGGAGAAACGAATACAGTCCGACCTGACATTTTCATCCTTTTCTTTCCTTCCTATCTTTTTTTCTTTTCCTTTGATGAGCTCCAGAGTAGATTCCTGATTGTGCTTTTAAATTACGGACGATCACATCCGTAAGTTTACATTTACCAGTTGTTCCCAGCTTTGCAATCTTTTTCAAACAATATTTTCTATCACTGAGATCTCGAGCAAGAACAGGTGATGACGTGGCTCTACAGAATTGATCACAGCGTGTGAGAACGTCTAAGACTGCGACAACAGAATACCATACCTGTCGTAGATTCTTTGAAAGTTAGGTTCGTTCCTGTACCGGTGAGAGTTCACTGCACCTCCCAATTGGAGGCCTAAGCGACTCCGAGGTAGTAGCAAATAGTTTCTTGATCAGGCCTCTGTGAAGGTTCCTGGAAGAAGGGACGATGTGTTATGTAAGGTGGCTACGCAGGTGCAGAGCATTCATCAAAACCTACCCAAGGTCTACTTTTAATCGAATAACATGAGTGTGCGCTGTGGAAACTGCAAACCTGGTGTCTGCTTGAGAGGAAGTGAACAATAAAATGAATTGAACATGGAAAATTATATGGGGAAAGACGCAATCTGTAAACTTTAATCTTCAGTTTCTGAGGACTAGAAAAAATGTCACTCGTTCCTTGGCATCTTGGGTGTCCCAATTAAATGAACACTTTTCTGCGATTTTTAGAGTTCTAATAGAGAATGATATTAAAGCGGTTTGGAGTGCCTGTGACCTAGGATTTATTGCATCCGAAGCTTTTCTACGAACGTTCCATATTTTTTCATTTCTGTATTTTTTTTGAATTCCGATTGAACAAATGGCGTTCGCAGTATATCCCAATGTACCGGAGGAAAGGTATTACATGCGTATGCTCCAACCAAAGCAGCCAAGAGGCACCCAGACCCGTAATTCATCCTAAGCGAGAGGCAGTTTGAAGTGGTCAGAGTTAAAACAATTTTATCATTGAGGGAATATTTTAGAAGATTTTTTAATGAGCTCCAAATATAAGCACCGTTCATTAAGAAACCATGATACTCCATCATTAAAATGAAGCCTTTTCTTCTCGAATATCTTTTTATATTTTTGATGTTAAATAATTTAAAAAACTGTCCGCCCGTCAAATTGTGATCGACGAAGCGCGTCCCTTGCGTCGCCTTTCGCTATTTCAGTCATTTGACTGAAGTCCTCGCTTGTCTGCGGACAAGACGACCACTATTAGCGTATTTATAATACCCTCTAATCTTTGTATCATGGCTTTAAACGAATGTCCTGCCCTTCTAAACGATCTCCTTGCCCCCGACGGTGTCGCGTTTTTTCGCCGCACTTACTCGACGTCCACGGCCTCCGGACTTCCTTAGATCTTTGAAGTCCTTGAGGTCCTTGAGGTCCTTGAGGTCCTTGCTCTCTTTCTTCACGATGATGGACTTGCGCCGGCGTCTCGTGATCAAAGCCCCCACTCGCCTCCTCCGAGTCCGCACACCGCCACCAGTTGCGAGGGCTTCCGCTCGCGGTCCTTTTGCTGCGAAAGAAAGAAGGGTGAAATGGACCCAATGAAGAAATTTCACCTTCAGATTTATTACACACCCATTCCTCCTCTGAATTAGTTGTGTCACTTTCAAAAGCATCTTCTAATAATATTTTCCCTGTATCTTCACCTCTTAGTCCATCCATTGTCCACTAAAAAATTTCAAACACGAGTAACACGCGCCTTTACAAGATGCAACCGACACAGTTCATGATGAAACGACACAGTTCATGATGAAACAAACACAGTTCATGAAGGCAAGAATGAAACGTTTTCTTTCTGATCGCTCGTATTATTACAGCCAACTATTTTTCGCTTAGGGGACTTGGTAATATCAACATAGTTAATTGAGATCTTATCTGAAAATGTTATAATACAGGGTATGTCATCTCTCAGATACCTTCCAAGTTAAACAGAAATTTAACGTGTAATCTGCAGAGATGCCCTCCGACCTGTAAGACATGTCTAGACACCACACTCCGAGCTACGCGCAGCCATCGATCTTCATCTCTCAGATGCCTTCCGACCTGTAGGGCCTAATCAGTCTTTTCTTGCATGCCGAGTGCAAAGGGTTGCAAAGTTAACCCTTAACCACTGGCCGTGAGATCTTAACTCTTTCACTGGTGTCGGGCCATATGGACCCGACCATTATCATTCAAGAAAATAATGTCCTTTGGTTTTTGGGAGGTTTATGGTGTTTAATATTATGGTATTTAATATATAACACATGTAATAATAAAAATCGGTCAATTTACGTTAACAATTACAGTTAACCGACACCTTTTTTTCTGTCTATATTGTAATTACTACACAGCTGATCACTAGTGTATACTCCAACTTTCGTACAATTTCGTAGAGTTACAATTTGTAGCTTCTGCAGAGGGTCGGTGCGATCGTCAATTTTCTTGGCCGTGTGAACAGTAGAAATATAATATGGCTGGTACATAAGCTCACTGTTACCCTCGTTTGTAAAGCCAAAGAGAGAGAAGTTTACCTCTTTTGTTTCTTGGGCAAGAATTTCAGAAGTATGTCCCGTGTTCTTAAGTAATATTTAAAAAATGGCCTTGTGTTTTGACTTGAAAAGCAGTATTCCCTACTAACCTAAATGAGTGGTGAAGACAGTTATCGCTAAGACGCCACGCTTGCATACCCGCAATATGGAAATGCACAGGAACTAACGCCTCGCGTCGGGTCAAGTAGGGCAATTCGGAGAAACAGAAATGCCATCGATATTTTTCATTACAAAACGGCAATAAATACGACAGAAGGTTAATAGATTGTTACCAATATATTTTTTTATTGATAACCCTTCACGCAAGTAATGTAAAACGCACTTTTTAAAATAAATTGTGAATGAAATAATTTAAACACGATGTAATAAGTGATCTAATTTACACACGATATAAATACGGTAACTTAGTTCAGAGGGAGGCAGATTCTAAAACAAAATAGCAATTCAACAAAATGATGATAATATAGTTTTTACTATAATGCACGAAATAATGCATTTCAAGAATTCAACTACTATGAATTTTATATCCGTTTCGCCTCCCCTGCTAACGTTTCTACACATTCACATTTTTTGAAATTAGACATGTGAAATTCAACTCTAGTTGAATTATAAATTTGTATGAACAATCTAAATTTGTATGAATTACTTACTGCTTTCAGTTCATCAATTACAGCTTGCACTATTGGTACCATCATTGCTGTAGTGGCTGTATTTGATATCCACATGGAAAGAATGCAAGTGGTGCACATGAAACCCAGCATCAACCTAGAAATCAAGAAATACTTGGAAAATCTCGAGTGGAACATTGTCAAGATACTTCATTCTGCATAAGTGACCTGTAGAATGAACCGATAACTAAATAAGTAACTGGGCAAACCATAACTCTTGATATAATGATCCTCACCTTCTAGGGCTGGTTCCCACAGTTAAAATCGTCCGCAACGCTATTCGTTGATGCAAGTTGCAGTTTTCAACTGCTATAGCAACAATTAAGCCACCTGAAAAATATGATTTGTTGAAAGAAGGAACATTTCACTAAGATCATAAAGAATATTGGCAGAGTCTGTACATAAAATTAGAAAATTGCCACTCAGACATTCCTAAGAAAAGGAAATCTCTAAGAGTTTTGGACGATATTTAATTTATTTGAGTTAGTCTTGTTATATAAGTAAGGTAAATTAATAGTTTCTTGTAGTATGGATACAAAAATATGGATATTTCAGAATATTTATTGACCAACTTACATTCACTATTCGTACAAAAATTGTCAAGACAAACTTTGGGATGTTTTACATTAATATATGCATAGAAGAAAAAAGTTTTGACGAAATGGAAGATACGTAAAGTTCATCTTCAAGTTACACGAAAAGTTGGCAGAGAATGTGTTTCAAAAACTCATAGAAGTTAATGTTTTTGTACGAAAGTGATTGAAGGCAACAGTCAACAACCTGGTTGTATTTTTCTAATGCAAAGAAAATTTATGGGACAAAGAACTATTTCCAAACTATTGCGACAAAACGGTAAATATTATCATTAATATCAATGAATACTTGTGTAGCAGGTCTGATGATTAAAGTTGAACCAGTAAAATTACTAATTTGTGATGTGTTACCACTATTTGACTAAAATTAAAGCCATTGTGTACGGTGTAAAAAAATAGTCTGCGACATTCGTGTTTATTTGCAATTACGTGTGCAAGATTGCAATGGTTTGCTGATCACAACGAATGATTTTTAATAGTTTTATTTTATTTATTTAAAATAAAAATCGTAGAATCTTTATGCGACGTATCGGGAGAAGTAAAATTTGGGCTCATTTTCTTGAGCTCCACAATACCCATCACACTCTCACTAATGATGTGAATAAAGGTACAACAGTCTGGTTGGCTGGCCAGGTTTTGAAATCTAGAATTTTCGATCCCAAGAAATAGAAAACTTATTTGTGTGGAAGACGAATTACAGATTTGATTTTATACCATTGTTATTGATTTACTAACAAAATAACAATCCTGCGCCCTGCTTCTACCGCAACTACCAAAAGTTCAACTAGCTCAACCAAACGGGCACATAGTGAAGCAACATGACGAAACGTGAAGATTCTTTGGTATTTATTCTATTTATAGAAATTTTGCAGTGTATGTGTATTCCTGTGTTTATGTAAATCAATTTATACTCTAGTTATATTTGTTTACTTATTTTCATCTTTGTGGAACCACGCAAGATGGGATAAATTAATCCCGAAACCCGTGTATGACTGTTTATTCTTTATATTAAATTTCTATTGTAATATACTTTGTAGTTGATACCTCCTCGATCCTTGATTAAAAATCACAGTGAAGCTACATTTATGACCTACTGAAGAAAAACCAGGCCATATCAGCATTCTCTCAACGGAAGAAGGAGTACCGAATGAACAACCGTACAAAATGGAAGTCATTGTCGCAGACGTTGAAGTACAATACAGACTTATGTAGTATTTTAGAATTCTATAGTACACTGTTAACTAATGCATGTATGAAATTAAAATAATTATCGTGTTTCTTGCAAGATCTTATTTACGAAGAACGAACAACGTAAGGGCGTACCTATAAACATCATGTTGGTCTCCTTGAGGTAGTTTATGCACACCTGCTCGGTGCCCAGCACCCCCAGTAGCGGGAACAGCACGACGGGCAGCAGCGAGGTGACAGGCAGCGGCACAGCTTCCGTCATCCAGAAGGCAGACATCACCAGCACGACGAAACCACATCGCGCCTCCTGCAGCAAACAAATGCGTTGATTGATTAGTTTCCAGATGCTTGAACTGCTAAGGCTATTAGTCCGACAAGTGTAGTGCAGGTTTTATCGTGGGAGGTGGCGGTGATCTTCCCCTGCTAGGTCGGGAGACGTGGTGCCGATCTACACGCCAGCTTGCGGGGTTTTCCCCAACCAGGTATCTCCACGAGCAAGGCACCGCCCCAGCCGGGACAAGCTCTAAGCTCCAGATTGGTCTCCCGACATGAGTGGTAGAGTAGTGCATGTAAGTGTAAGGGAACAGCAATCACATGAAATGCAATGGGTTTATACAAATGTTTACTCTCTGCTGACCAGGGGCGGTAAAATTTGTATATGCAGTAAACCCCTATTAACACCAATTACAAGAGACCGAAATAATCTGAGTTCTTGTTTTAAAAAATTTGTTTTATCTGAGTATTATAAACGTCCGTATTACCGTAATCCCTTGCCGAACCCAAGTTTCGTTCATGTTACGACGAAATTCGTGTTAAGAGAGTTCGTGCTAATGAGGGTTTACGGTATATATAATTTCAATAATGAAAATTAGGAGACCACGATAAGCAACTACAAGGCTGAGAAAGGTCTCATTCGATAAATATCGAGAAAGTAATTAATTCAATGTAATGTCTCCATAATGTAGTTTCATATCTAATACTAAATAACTTAATTATTCTGTAGGGCCATAAGCCGGCATTCCATTTTGGAATAACAACTACAATAATAACAAACATAACAATAATAACAATAAGTAGCAAAACAACTGCTAAACAAAACATCACACAATGTTTTTTCTAAAAAGTAGCTCGCACACTTCTAAAAAACAAGAAAAAATTCTCGTATTACATTCCAATCAATGAAATATTTGAGAAAAAATTAAAGAGAAGTCTTCACGCAAACTGCAACAACATAGTATAATATGTAGATACCCAGTACAACTGCCTTTACATGCCTAAAATATAAAAAAAGTTGCTGTTCCAAAAGCTGACATGTCAATGGCCAATATTTAATGGCGTGCAGCATCTTCCTTCGTGCTTTGCTGTAGCATGACGTCGATTGTGTCGAAAGTAGTGACCGTTTAGTAATCTCTATAATTAAATTAATGCGCAACAAAATTTAACTTCTCAGTAGTATTTTTTATTAATTTACAATAAATATTTACTTGAAAAAAAGTAAAAAAATAATAACAATGGACAAAACTGAGGGCCGAGAGGTCATCTCAGAACTTGAGCGCCCACATTCATCCCAATAGCGTCATTCCACAGTTCGCTGAAGAAGGTGCGGGAAGGACAGAGGCCCTAAGCCCACGGCGGCGCGAATACAAGGAAATGCGTGAAAATTCCATCAGTTATTTTATATCTTAACTTTTACAAAATTGTGATTGTGGGAGTTTTTCCATCACACGAAAGCTCATCAAAACTATAAAAATATCGAGTACAAAACACCGATGTTGAAAACGTTGGTTTCAATAGGTGTTTTCATCATCGATGTTTCTATGAAAACATCAATGTTTTGGAAACGTCGACCTCGATGTCCCGTTCTTACTTTCCTTTGCTTGGAACGTATTTTACGAGGTGTCTCACTTTAATCGTCAAGTGGAAGATATATTCTTATATAAAACAGATGTCAGCGATAGATCAAGACAATACTAGGCAGGAAAAATGTAGGTTTGATGAAAATCTAGTACCGTTTTACAGTTCAAATAATGTTGCACAATATAATGTAATTTTTTTTAAATACTCCTAAAACTGAATGTTATTGATTCGCTCAGAACACGAATAACAACGAGTTTGTGAAGGAAGCTTCAAACCCTAGGAATGCGACGGAGGGTGCCTCAATGAATGTTATTAAAAGGGTCTGGAAGTCGGCAAAATAAGAGCACTAAAAATTTGGGAGATGTATGCGCGATAGGCAACCCGCCGTACATACGTTTTGAGAAAGCTTTGGGGTGCTTCTGCATACACACGCACACGCACGCTTGCAGACAAAGCATTCGCCTTGCTGTTACCACCTGGTCAGTTGTAATTCGAGAAGGCGTCTGAGATAGAACATTGCTCTCTACGCTTGTAATTGAGATGTTGCCTCCACACGTCACCAACTTCTCTTTAGAGAAAGCTTTTCAGTTGCATCTATTAAAAATTTGGACCGAAAGTTCCCAACTTAACAAGAGAATTAAAAAATAAGAAAGATCGCATATTCAAGAAAAGTATGCAGTTATTAAATGGAATAAACGCCAACGTACAACAACTAGTAGTATGTAGTAAGGAAGTTTACGAAGCTTTAAGGTTTAAATTATTTTATCTTAAGCCTACTGCATGCTAGCTACATTAATCCGTTTCTCAGTTGCATTAATCCGTATATTTTTTAGAAAAAGATTGTAGCTTTTGTACCAATTTTCCTTGAATAATGAAAAATAGAATGTCCTGGAATTTATTTTTATCTCCTTGGCAAACTAAGGTTTGAATATAATGAAAATGTGAAAGGCTGTGTTCGACCAAAGTTAACCGTTATCGATCAATTTATACAACGTTGAAAACCTTTGGAAATCGTGCTTCTCGTCGGGGACGGGGGTGTACAATAAAAAGTATAATTACGTTTGTTTAGCAATTTTTTTTATTGTTTTAACGACTGTCCATTTCAGGGTCCTAGAATACTTCCTGAAACTTTTCTTTATGAGTCGCGTCACGCCAAGTAAGGAGTCGTGAACTACCAGTTGCTCGTACAAGAAATATGTTTCCTCATTGCTAACACTTTAATTCGCGAGAACAAAAATTAAGATTCAACAAGTGCGCGTTATTTTCCTTCTTTATTTAACATATGAAGCCGGAGGTAGACGTACTCCTAAAATCCAGCGCCTCCGACGACCTTCGGCCTCCAGAAATGGGGCCACGGTCAGTGCGACCGCTGCCTCTGCCATTCAGTGCAAGCGAACAGATCGTAAACACTCCTACATTTCCTGTTTTGTAACTGTGTGTTGGCCATTCAGTTTTCTAATTCTGAGATTTCTTGACGTTATATTTACATTGGTTTTGGCGAGCAATCTTCACTTGTTGGTTTGTAATTTCCTCGCGGCCTGCCACTCGCTCATGACTTCCGGTATGTTTTGTGTGAGTGTTGCCAGGTTTGCTGAGTCGTACACGGGACAGGATATGCCCGTCTAGAAGGGAGATGCGGACTCCCCCTCCCAATATTTTAAAATATATCCATATTGCTCACGTTCTTATCTGAGCAATGCGACGCTCCAAGAAGTTATGTGGAGGTTAAGCGATACATTCGCTCAATTGACTGATATTGAGGAGGTTACTGAATGTATTAGGGGTGTCACCGGTACTGCTACATCCATAGGGTTTTCATGTCGTTTGTGCACAAAAGCGATAACTAAAAATTAGTCATTTTTGGAATAAGTAAAAAAGTTTTTTTTTAGAAAACGGCATATTTTACCAAATTTGCATAACAATGGTTCACAGGAAACCCGAGATAATCGCCTTCATTTATCTTCGTGAACAACAATTTTTTTTAATTGAACGAAAAATTTGTGCAAGTCCAGAAAATTTTAATTTCAGATTCCTACATGAAAATGTAGAAAAAATGTATCGTTTGAGTTTTATATTACCTTTTAATTTTGAGCAGAAGATTGGGAGGAAGAACAAAGTGGTGCGATAACCGGGTGGTCACAACTTAGAAATACAGTAAAACACCAAGAAGTAAATTGCATTTTGTTATCTAGAAGATTCTATTCTAGAAAAGTTTCTTTTGTTTATATTTGTAAAATATTTAAATCGTAACGTAAAATAGTATAGTGATCCGGCGTCCCCTAGGATCTGTTACGTTACCACCCCGCTTCCCTGTTTTACTTTTTCGGAAGTGAAGGCGTTGAGAAATCGAATAATCTGCAACAAAATTCTTCAAAAATTTAGTTTTTGATGTTTAGAACATTACACGGTATGCATCGTTAGGAAGTATGACTGCGAAGATGTTTAGTGTGAATTATTACGCGAGTCCGGATACTTATTGGTTTAATGGTGAAATGTCGTTGGCATTTAAAATTAAATGATCACAGGTGTTGTCATTGCCAACAATGTTGTTTATTACAAGAGCAGCTTTCGATGGCTTAGCCATCATCATCAGTTTTCTGCTGTCTGGAAGCCACGAAACGACTACCTAAACCCGGGGTAGTCGTTTCGTGGCTTCCAGACAGCAGAAAACTGATGATGATGGCTAAGCCATCGAAAGCTGCTCTTGTAATAAACAACATTGTTGGCAATGACAACACCTGTGATCATTTAATCCGGATACTTAGTATATATCTTATCAAATCTCAATATCGTGATCTTGGTGAATCGGGGAAATCCTAACACAAAATCCAAATTATTCTTAGAACATATTTTCACATATTTGATCCATATAACTGATTTTAAAATTTTGCAAATCTTTGTAACATTCTATCAATTTTCTTCACATTTATTTTGAAAAAATATTTAATATTAAAAAATAGTTTTTATTTAGAAATCGGTATATTTATTTTTTTTACGTATATTGAGAATTGCATCCTGACGACGCGAAGTGCTGCAAGTGAAAATGAGGTTAGATGCACGCGATCTGTTTGGATTAACCTCCGTCTGCACTGGATGTTAGTGTATGTTGCAACAACAGAGCGAGAGCGCTGAGAATATTATTTCAAGGCGGGGAAAGTATAAGTGACACCGTGCTTCTTGATCTGTAATCCCAACTTACGAGTGATATATTGTTTGTCCAGACGTGCAGCACTACAGTGACAATGCTTAAGTGACTGTTTGCTGGACACTTAAGTACGATGGAAGTCATCTCAAAGGTAAAAATATACTCTTTGAAAAGTCTCTCGAAACGAAATCCAGTAAGACCCGAAATATTTATGTTTAAAATTGATTTAATAAATATTTTATGAAAGTAATTTCAAAGTGGGTAATTTAATTTTGATTGTAAATGTTCTATAAATTAGACCATATTTTGATATTACCTTGTATATTCCTTCGTAAACATTTGCTACACATTCTCATAGTTTTCATAACACATTTATTAAAACATACGTACAACATACATACATATGTTGCCGTTCTGTGCTACACATTTTTTCGGTTTAACTTATAACATGATTCGCAAGCTGGAAACTGCGATGTCAGCACGTCTGCTTTCCTACGTAACGCAAACCTCGTTTTCCGGAGTAAGTGGGTGTATGCTGACAGCTGCTTTCAATTGTACGTAATATGGGACAGACATCGATTCATATCTCAAGGCCACAACTGAGAAGTTTTGCCTTTCTTCAGTCGATAAGATAAAGGACGACGCGCGAAGAATGCAACACGCTAAGCACGGAGGGATAATCGCCGAAAGAGTTGCATACTCTCGCAGGCGATTCTGGTCCAAGTAGATTTCACGCAGGTTGCTCGTATCTTAGATCTTTGGTCTGACGACAGTGCTTTCGGTCGTAAGATTCCATTACAGGATGTACTAAATCACAGACATATGTATGTGCCTGGGCGTGTGTTGGACTCTTATCATAATTTATTTTCTTTAAGAAATAAAAAAAGTTAACTAATAAACTCAGGAAAGCGTCCTGTTATGAACTACGATCATACAATCTGATAGAGTAGTCTGTATTGAGAATGAAGCTTGAAAATGGTGACCACTTTTTGTAATTGACATTAACTGCTCCACAAGCACATTTTCATTCAGCAGAGAACGCGTTTTCAGCTTTAAACCACCATAACGATCGGGGGTTCCCAGAATTTTAATCAATCGTTACATCAAAGGGGTGATCCAATACCTAAAAAAAGTAATAAAATCCGTTTTTTGTGAATTTATTATGGAGTACTAAATGTGCATACATTTTTGAAATGGATCAGATTGGAGGGCAGGTGCAATTGTCAGTGTCGTCAAAAAAGTATATATTTATAGCATCTTAAAGCCGATCTAATAGCACAGACAGTTGTGCTAGCATCGGTTCTGCGGTAGGTCTCTAGGTTGCAAAAAAGAGCATATCTGTTGGGGTTGTTACGTTACACAAAAGTTAACTAAATCAAATATACACAACAACAGCAATAATAAATAAAATTATGTAAAGAAATGTGTTTGAAGTGTTTCATATTTTTACTAGTAAAATTTTCCATCGGCATAGTTGACAAGATAGTGGGTGTACATTTATTGGAACGTATTGTGCTTGGTCGCCAAATAATTTTCTCCTTTCAGTATTAAACCGCCCTCACTCAAATATAATTTTTGAGACATCAGTTTCCTCGCGCTTCCGTAGTCTGAACAGCGTTCGTAAGCAAAACTGTCGACGCTTCCATGCGGGAGAGTACGACGGCCGCGTGTGCGAGGAGAGAAGGGAGGGGTCCACGCGACCCCAGCGCTGCGGCGGCGGCGGCGCGACCTCGCCCAGCTGCGGCCGCCGACCGCCTGTCAAGGCGACGCCCCGCGTCGCCACGCCCCCCAGACGCCCCCGGCGCGCAGCGTGGGAAGCTACGCAGAAAAGCACTGCGCGGCGTGGCACGGCGCGCCGCGCAGATCTATATTCCTTGGATGCAGAGATAGCGCATTCTTTTGCGCCGTCGATTGTGTCATTTTATATTCAGTGGTCGGGAGTGTTCGAATTGTACGACCGGCTGTGTCAATTGATATCACTGCAATTCCTCTGACTGGGAGGTACTAGGGTTCGAGCCTCGACGGCAAGCAGGAGTTTCAACACTAGCTACATAACTGGATTGAATTCAGCCGCTGTCTGGAGGATAATTTTAGGGGCTGACTGCTCTGATTGACAGTTTTTCATGGTTCTTCCGTCAAAACCAGGTGAATGGCGGAGCAGTACCGTAACAGATGGGCCACGGACCGCGCGTGATTTTTCCTTTTTCTTCCTTGTCCTATCCTCACCCCTTACTTACACACACTTAAACTTAATGCAGTACACTACCACACATGTCGGGAAACCAGTCGGGAACTTGGAGTTGTTCCGGCTGGAGTAGTGTCACGCTGATAGGCTATGCCTGGTAGGGTAAAACCTCGCAAGCTGACATGCAGGGTGACATCAAATCTCACCATCGGGCGGGAAAAAACCGTCAGCTCACGCGTTAAAAATATCCTTCACCTACGGGAATAATAACCTTAGCAGTTGACGAGTCGGCAATCACCAATCAATCAATTTGTGCGATATTGTGAGTACTCGCCTACCCAAAATAATAATTAATATACTCGAAAAACTCCATCATTCCTTTCATTGTAACCACTTCTCTATCCGTGGTATGCTGCCTAGCGGAGCTATCAGATGAGAAGAGATTAAATGATCGAACCCATCAAGTTGCAATCAGTTCCTGGGACGAACCCATACAACACCGGTTGACTCTGGTTCTAACGAAAGTACCAGAGGTCGGCGTGCCGGCTGCGATGTCTTAGTGACATTGTTTCCTCAGTGGTACAGATATTTTACTATTCAAATTGGCACAGCTTATCTAATGCTCAATTTCCATTCTGAACCGATTTAAGGGCGTAGAAGAAGAAAGCGTTTAACGGTCACCCCGTATCCAATCTTTAAAGTCTGGCCCATAGAAGTTCAACTGTCTTAATGCTTCGCTTTTACAATTAGAGCGCAATTTAATATCAACTGACTAATTCAAAACTTCCTCTCGCCGAGAGTTCTCGTTACGTCACGCGGGCTCTGAGCGCTCATTGGCTGCCCCGTTGAAGACGCGGAATGTCACGCTTCTCCGTCTCTATGTATCCTGATTCCGCCGCCGGGCAGCAGCCGGCCCTCGCTGCGTCGCGTCGCGTCGCGTCGCGTCGCGTCGCGTCGCGTCGCGTCGCGTCGCGTCGCCAAAAGGTTGACCATTCTCCATGAGCTCCTTTCGCCAAGTGGATGCGCGAGCGACCGCGAAATTTGTTTGCGCGCAGCTCCTCCTCACCACAGAATACGAATTTACACAGTAGCGCAGCTCGGTGTTAATGCCTTATGACGACGTGTTGGTGAGTGTTTCTTGCGATCAGCGCGGGGACGTAGAAACACTACGCCGTCTTACCATTCGCAATACACCATCGTTCTGCTAAATCTAACCAAAAAGCGAATGTTTTTTATATTATTTAATTTCCTCATGAATGTAACTAAAACAAGTGAAGCAGAAGTTTCGAACAACTTTTTGGGAAAGAAATTATTTAAATCTATTGAAAGGGTCCATCGAATTTGAACAGTGGAATGAGGAAGAACAAGTATTTCTTTACTTTTCATGAAAATATCTAGAAAATTAAGTAATGTAAGTAGTAATTAAGGATATCTAGAAGGTATTAATATTTTTGCTGTGCTCTTGAACAATTTTCCGTCTCTCCTTTATAGATCTTTTGGAAAAGTAAGAAAAAACATAATTCTGGGTTTTCTTTCTTATTGGTGATTTTATTGTAGAGTAGGGCACCATCTTCCGACATATGTATTGTTAATGTGTTAGCCGAAAACTGTAAGAATGGAGTTGGTGCATGACAAATGTGTCCCGATCCGTAAAAGGTTAAAACATAACTTCTACGTAATTTTATTAAACGACTCTCCCGGGAAATTATAGGAATATAAAGCACGACGCCAAGAAACAACACGAATTACCTTTTAAGTTTTTAACCAGCTCTTAATAAATGCGACTTTAACCAGCTATTAATAAAATCTTATACTTCAGTAGCAGATAACCGCAGTTTTACATTGTGCCCACCAGGGACGCTTGATGTAAGCGCGCGCACCTTTAACTAACCAAAAACGGGCTAAGCAGAGCTACTGTGTGATACATTCACTGTCTTCTTCCTGTCTTCAGGGTTTGCTGGCGCGTTAGCCGAGTCTTGAAATGTCCATTGAATTACTGAGTGATTATTTCGGGTTTCTCTCGTCAACTACTGGGTCATTAGTGTGGTAGTGCATGCTACTGCATCCCGAACATGTAATTTCTCGGAGGTGGCGGTGTTCCACCCTGCTAGAACATAAGATCCGGCGCCGTTCTACTCTTTGCATTGATAGATTTCCATCTCCACGGATCTCTCCAAGCGACATCGCCCCGTATCTTCTCTAAGCTGCCGATCGTTTTTACGACATGTATGGTAGTGTAATGCATCTAAGTGTGTGAATGCAGTACACTGCCATACGTGCCACTACCCTGCCATGCCAGCTAAGTGTGGGTATGTATAAAGAGAGAAGAGGGGTCAAGGATGAAGAAAGACTGCGGTCCATGGCCCTTTTGTTTTAGAGTAATTCCTTAGAATTTTCCTGGACTGATCAGAGATAGCATGGAGAATCACCCGCCGGAGCAGTCTGCTGCTGGGATTCGTTTCCTGGCAGTGATTGAATTAGACGTAGCAATTTTAGTGTCGCAAATTCACCACCATCGGGACTCGGACCCGCTAACCTCCCGGTCAGCAACGCTTGAGAGGTAACAGCAATGCTGGCTCTGAGCCATCCCAGTCGGTATCGCTAAAGAAGTTAGGAGATTTGATCTGAAAGGTACTCGTCTCTTTGAAGAAATAGTAAAGGAAGACATTACAATTTTTCTCTCTAACTGTTCATGATTCTTGACAGGCTCCAAATTAACTGATAAATTCACGAGACACGTAATTTTGCGTGAATTCACAGAAAAAAAATAATATCACGAGGAAGTCTTGTTTTTGAATTATCAGCTCCTCATTCTGATCAGACAAGAAAGGGATAATTTTGAAGAATTTCAGTAGCGAGTGTTTGATGAAATGAGATTTCTGTAACGTCGTTCGTAAAATTCTACTGAGTGAAATAGGCCTTGAAAATACTTCATGACATTTTCCACCTCAAACGAGAGAGCGTCGTGGGGAAGATTGTCACAATAGCATCGCTCATTTATTACATCAATAAACAACGCAATACTTCCAGTAAAACTACATTCACTATAGAATAATTAATCGATCTCCTTTCAGTACGAGGACATTTTAGCGTTTGAGACTACGGAACTGAATGACGCCAAACCGATGAAAGTACATTGAGATATTTTACATGTTCCTAATACTTACAAGATTAACTATAATTATTAAGAAGAGTCACGTTTCCTTCAAAGGAGAACAGAGAAAATAGTGTTAATTTAATGAGCTATATTGAGAAAAAGGATTCTAACAAGGATTAAAATTCATCTTTAGGATTAAATTCCAATTTAAAAACACAAACATGAACGCACGTAAATAAATAATTATAATAATAATAATAATAGTGATAATAAAATACCGGGTCTGCAGTGGTTGCGTGATTGTTCCTTCACCCCTCATCATCATCCTATCACCTCAGAATTCTCATACTTCAAGGCGTAACAACCTTGTCGTACCGAGAGATGCAGCTGAAAGCTGATCCTAAAAGTTGCATACGTTAATCATGTAGCATGGTCATAAATGGCCAATACATAAATAATAATAATAATAATAATAATAATAATAATAATAAAAACTTTATACGAGTGATAATTATGAAACGCTTACTCCTCGGTAAGACACGACTATTGTTACCAAATCTTTGTTGCATGAAATACTGGAATTAGGAAAGAAACTTTTGATGAATTTTATTCACGAATTCTCTGAGTGTAATAACACTTGCGGTACGCGAAATATCTGTTAGAAACTATTTAATCCTATAGTTGGGAATTTCAGACACATTACGAACGAAAACCATCTAAAGAGAGTATGTAATGATTTATGGCTACACATTACTGTGCTACATTTCTGGCTAGCTGAATCCTGCCACAAACGAGAAAAGCATTTGACAAAGAGAGAAGAGAAGTGTGATGGTAAATGCGCAGTGATAGACGCAGTCGCGTTGGCAAACCACAGTGTAAATGCTTTCACGCTTATCGTTTTGTTGTGAAGTTCCATGCCTTCAACTATGTGAGGAGGGCGAAAGCAGTAGGAGGGTATTTGAAAACGGATACTTGATTGCATCGAAACAGGTAGAGAGTTGACAAACCGGATGGGACTATGACGAATGGGTTGGAGAGGTGAGGATTGTATTGAATCAGGGCTTGACGGAGAAAAAAGTAACGTACGTTGAACCCTTTGTTTTGCGTGGATTTGTAATTCCCAGATTGGCACCAGGCCAGACCAGGGACCCACCACAAAGATTCCTCTTCTGACACGTTTCCGCCTAATATTTTCCTCAACGATTCTTCCAGCAAAGGAGTGAATGAGTGGTGTTTCCGAGCGTGTCAACTACTATGATAAATAGTCACATGCGTGTTTTCCATGTTATCTACCGCAAGGTGGTGTGTTCCATCACAGCTGAAAAGTGATAGCCGCGCCGATCTACATTCCAGTTTGCAGGGTTTCTTTCTCTACGTATTTCCCCTAGCGGTTGCACCGCTCCATCCAGGACGACCTCTAAGCTGCCAACTGTGTCCGGATATATGTGATAGCGTCGTGCTAAGATGAGTACGTGTGCGTGTAAGGGAAGAGGAGGAGACACGGATGAGAAAGGAAAGATCGCTCGCGATTTGTGGCACTTTTTTTTAGGATACTGCTAGCGTTATTAAGATATTGATCAGAGAAATCACGTAAAACTACCAATCATAGCAGCAGGTCGCTAGAAGTCTCCTTCAGACAGTAACGGAGGTAGCTAATGTCAAAAACACGCCAACGACGGAACTCGACCCCTAAACATTCTGGTCAGCGACGCTACAACGGAATCAGTTGTTCACACTGAGCCATTCCAACCCGTTGATTGACAGTGGATGTGTTTCTACAACCAAGTCGAAGACGACTATCTGTATCAATGAAATGCTAATGGTACAAAGGAGCGGGAATGATTGAGCGGGACCTGATCTGGGCTGGACCGGATGGATCGTAGCAGCACGGATTGGATCAGGGCTGGATGGAGTGCAGCGGGGAATCAACGAGAACTCGTAACGAGGCTGCGTATAGAGGGCGGCGGCGATCGCCAGTTCCATCCGCCGCCAGCCGCCTCCCAGTCAGCTGCTAGCCGTTGAAGCAATTGGCGGACCCGCCCCCACCCCGCGCTGTCCCGCCGAGGCTATCACACGCGCCAACGGCGGCGTCCTCTTCGCGCAGGGGGGCGTCCTCCGCACCGCATCCGAAGGAAGACCGTTGGCGCGGGAACTGGCCGGCGCGTCGTCCGTGCTCATCCGCTTCCGGCGGATCACCCAAGGCAAACGGTTCGAGGCCAGGATTCACCCGGGGTGGACGACAGCTCAGGGTCTTCCGAGGTTGCTTGTACTCATTTGAAGTAGTTGACTCGTTACAGTTCCCACGCACAAGTCTCCTCCCGTTACTCCGTTCGATGTTTGTTGAGGGTCAAGACAAGTTTTTTTAGTATTTATTAGCCTCGTTGACTCCTAGGGTCGAGGCCTAATATTGAAATCTCCTATCAACAAACCTCATGATAATTCAGAGAGATCAGATGTGCGAGTTTCACCCTAGAAATTTCACTTTTCATACATCTTACGAAAGGATTCCTCACATGCCAAGATTGTATACAAAGAGGGTTTCCTGAATACATATACTTTGATTTTATATATTACAACATCATTTTATACCAATTTTTTCGATTGGCATTAAATTGAATAGTGTAACTTGGTACTAAAAGTTGAAACCAAAGATCAAAAGAAAATTACAAACAACTGTAGGTTACTTTGGCATTATTTTTATTATTCGTATTAAACTCTTCAGTTTCTTTGAAAAGGCTCGTAAGGCAGTCTGGAAGTTATTATTAAGTCTTGAACGTTAAGAATTTAGAATTTATTAAATAATTAAACATTTTTCCAATAATGGTTCATCAATAATTACAAATTTAAAGGCTTTACCATCGTGGTCAGCAGAAACTTCCCACAAGCTCTCTTGAATAACCTAACGACAATTTGTACTCCTGCCGTTTGTCACGTGTGCTATCATCAGCCGGCTCTTGGGGTCTCCCTAGCTCTACTTCCTATGATTTTTCCATTCGCATACTCACAAAATAGCCCCACACGGCGGAAGATGTAAGCGGTTGCGGGAGCTAGTTGAGTAATATTGCAAGAGAGGACACAGAAACCCAGAAACCATCTTCCTGTGGCGAGCGTCACTTAACGCTCAACCACAAAATTCCGCGACATTTCTGATGAAGCCGGTGAATGGGAGTGTTCTTGTTTACGATCTATGGAGACGGAGAATGCCTTTTTTGTTTTTGTTGATCACAAAGACGCAAAAGAGAATTAGGTATTTAAGAATTAATTGATAATTAATCTATGTTTCATTGGAATATTATTAAAAATAGCTTATAATATCAGTTATCATTTAAGACACATTCCTGTGGATTGCATCGTAAGTTTTTTCGCGGAAACCCAAGCTTCTCGTGTATGCAGTGTGCATGCAGGAAGGCCCCTCGGGATTTTGCGGACCATGCAATCACCGCAAAAGAAGTTTCCGGCGAAGGGAATGCGTAGGTGAAGGGATCGTTTGAATCACAGTTAACCACTTCCTTGTGGTGTTGGTTGAGCCGGTGAACTACACGTACACCACCATTTTTCCGGACGTCGTCAGTTGTGTTTTGGTATCTAATAGCGGAGTCATTTACCAAGAAAAAAGCCGTTCATTACAACACCAAATTAAGAGATAATTTGTGAATGTAACCAACAGTTTACATTCCCAGTAACCATTGTAAGAAATATTTCACAATTTTTCTGTCTTGACAGACGTTAAGTTCAGTTGCTCATTATTTCCTTTGTTGGCACGTTTGTAATAGTATTCAAGGATACCATTGTTTTCAATTTTGTTTTTGCAAAAAATCAACTCAAAACTGCAGTATATTAATTCTAGGCGTAAATCGTACACTAAAAATTTGCGTCATTTAGTACCATATAGTAGAAACAAACGAGTGCCTCATGGCGAGTCAGGTTTGATAAGCGAGGTTAGGTGGATGTAAAAAAGGGATAAAGTTATCCTGAAAGAGGGTTGAAATTTAGAAAACAGGCTATTTGGTTGATAAATAAAGAATTTTACTCTTGTAAGTTTACCTCTCTTCATTAACTAGTGTAAAATGAACGGATTGGTATGAGGATTACCTTAATTGGTGTACAATCAAGAGATTTTGGTTGCGGGTATAAAGTGATTAATCTATAATTTTCGTCAGGTGGAAATGCGTTAATATCAAAGTGGGTCCACAAATAAGAGTTCTTTTCTTCTTACTTGTGTAGTTTACATTAGTAGTAATTCGTTTCTTTAAGGGATTCGGATACTAAGATCAATTTATTTAAGAAAATCCTTAAATGTAGACATCACAGTTATAGTTTTTCCTTTTCTTTTCACCAAACTCTTTTTTGTAAGATTATAAATCGTAGATGTAATAAGAAGCCTGAGAATCAGGGAGGGAATACGAAAAAATGATACCAGTTCTCCCATGCTTATCACGATAATCCAGTCTAAGCCACACTCAGTCGTACTTCCTGAGCGATTTTCCATCTGTGAACGACCTCGCGCTCGAACTGCCCATCTCCGCTGACGTAATGGAAAGCGGGGCATTCAAAAGGAACGGGTTTCCCGTATTGCCCCCACCCACTCATCCGCCTGCAAACATCCTTGGGCAAGTGCCGCCGCCGCCGCCTCCGCCTCGTATTGTGTATCGTCCATGGAGGCCCGTGCGGCGTCGGGGCCGTCCTCCTTTCCGGCGGCCGATTGCGACCTCTGCCGCCCGCCACTCCCACCACGCCCCCTCGCCTTGGCCCTGCGAACCGTCCGCTCCACCCCCGCCCAAGTGGCTTGCCCGCCGGGCGAGTTGGATGCCCAGCAGAAACGATGCGTCTCCATCAATCCACGGAGTTCTTGACACCGCAAGTTTTATAACTTGTTTAACTTCTTGGTATGGCGCAACAGTTCGAGCCTTGGCCTGAGATCCGCCTTTGTACGTAGATGTGATTCACTGTATCTCCTGAAGGTGTTGAATTTGACACCAGCTAAGGAGGCTTAGGACATAAATTAATAATTCAGTGCCGCTGATCGGGAGGTCTTAGAGTTTGAGTCCCCATGCTGGCAAGATAAGTGGATTTAACCGCTGATCGGGGAAGAACTCAAGCGGCTGGCTGCTCTAATAGGTAGTTTTCCGTGATTTATACGACTAACACCAGGCGAATGCCAGAACAGTTCCCTAACAAATGGGGCACGGACTACGCGCAATCTTTCCTTACTCTTCCTTGTCCTAACCTGGCCCCTTACTTATACATTTACATGCTCTATACTTACAGTTGATACCACCTACGACACATGGCTCCAATGGATCTTCAGAACTCGCGATTAAATCCAAAACTCAAATTGCCATAGGATGTACATTGATACCTAAGCCACACAGACCCAATTTCCATGGCACATTTTCTTTGAAAAAAATATTCAGACGCGTAAAAAAATCTGTTTTAAACCATCATCAGCTATGAAAAGTTTGCCAAGTCCTATGTCTATGGAGAGAAAAAATAATACAAACAGCACAGATTAGTTCTGTAGTAGGGGTTAATATTGTTTAATCGTTTTCAAAATTTGTAGCCCATATTGAAATATGTTAAGGAGACCTCGAAAAAATCAAATTTCATCAAATTAACAACCATCCCAAAACTCACCGCACGCAATCTTTCCTCTACAACTGAACAGGTCAAATTGAGCAAGGGAAAAAGAGAGAAGGGGAAGCAACAGCCACATGGAGACATCCGATTCTGAGAAGGAAATGGAATTTGAATCGGGCTTCCCCGTGTCACCTGGAGGAACAGATGTTACTGCGACACTACCTGTTGCCGCAGGCGGTAGCCCACCTCTGCCTCTTCCATATACTACACGAGGAAGTGTTACGCAAAATTCGCGCGTTGTGGTCGTAAGGAATACACATGTTTATCAACACATTATTCACACATGGTAAAATGGGTTTAAGTGTACTCATATTGCAGAATTTCCACTGCCTTACACGTTCCAGTTGCCGTAAGCTTCTATGGGGGGCGGACAGGAACTACGCGTATCCATTCCTTGCGTACATAATCATGATGATAAAAGCTAAAATAAGAGTCGGCGTTTGTGTGTATTCATTCTGTCAGTATATTTCCGTTATCCAAGAATTT
>JAHLJT010000077.1:0-22299 GCA_031308135.1 Acheta domesticus
CCCTGGAGCACAGCAAATCATCCCGGGGCGAGGGGCGGGGCGAGGAGGGATGGTAAGCGCTGCGGGTGGGTGGGGCGGGGCGGGGCGCCGGGCGCACGGGGGCAAGTGTGGCGAGCGCGGCGCGCGCGGTGTCAGGTTCCCGCCCCGCGCGTCTCCTGCGGAGCCCGCCTCCGCGCACCGCTCAGCGTAAACAGCGTACCACGCGACGCCGCGCGCGCGCGACTTGCCTATGCAGAGCGCAATCGGGCGCTTGCGCGGGCGGTTTCCAAGACTCAAGTCCTCAAGTGCGTTCGTGACCTATTCTGTGGGTCGCAAAATAAATGAAGTGGTCTCAATGGTTAACGAAAAAATGGGATGTATATATTTTAAATACTTTCTGAAGAAAGAACGGCTTTCCATTTTTAATATAATTAAGCATATAATACATTTGGAATTGTACATTATAATAAATAATATTGACATTCAATAGAAGAGGTACAATTCCATATTTTTATTTTAGCTTTAGTTTGAAGCTAATGTCCAGAACAGTTACTGAAATGGCTTTGAATTTTGATTCTCTGATATTTGGATCTTCGGATTCGTTAAGTTTTAATTTATAATATCATTACAAAAAGGCATTTTACTTTGTTTCGGCTGCAAAAGATGGTGATAGGTATTTGGAATTATGCTAAGTCCAGATTTTATTACTGGAAGGCTTTTGGGACTGGTAAAGGTTGCGTACGATATTGGATTTAAAATGGGAACAGTTACGACGGCAGTTTCTTAAAATTTTTGTTTACGAGGAGCTTCCAGAAAGTAAATTTCTCTATGTCATCAACAAAAAGTAAACACAATTTCATGAAAAACTTTAGTTTAGCATGTCTAGCATGTGTTGCCCTATTTTTCTACATAATTACCACCAGAATTGAGATATTTGTTATACTGTAGGATCAACATTTATACCAATGTGTTGTAGAAGTCTGCCGCCTAGGGTGGGTACCATGTTTACCAGCCGAATCTGAGTCACTGAGGTACCCGAAATGCTGATCGGAAAGGATTTTCTTAGATGTAACCAGTGTTTTGATTTATAAGATGTTAGGTTCCGGAACGCTTCTCAAATAGTTATTAATTTAAAAGAAATAGTGATATCTTTTTTTTCTAATTAAATAATTATTCCCGAGGTACCGGAACGCTGTATCATCGCGATCCGCCAGAAATCAAGCAAAATGAACATTCCTCAAAATTGCTTGTTTTAGGGCCGTTTTAGGCAAAAAAAAAAATTAAAATAGGCATTAACCGCCCTTTTAGAGCATTTTAGACAACAAGTAGATGCTTTCAGTAGATCTATTCTTCATGATTCGTAAACATCTGAAATTATTTTCTGCAATATCCTGATGGAACTAAATAGGCATTTGTTTCTAAAATCCGAGGTCTAGTTTTAGTACATCAAAATAGCGATCGATACATACCGCCTCCTAAGATAGACGAGTTGCAGTTTATTATCGGCCAGTAGGGAGGGGCAGCAAGAAAAATAGGATAGAGAAAGCGATACATTTTTTGAGATACAAAGGCCTCATTAGTGCATTTTATATGTACAGTTGAGCATTATTAGTTTTAATTTCACGAGTGGAATAGTCAACAGATAATACCTCGAGAGGTTCTGAGTTTACCCATAAATTAATGAGCCGCACAGCGGCTAGTTAATTATAAATCTTAATATCAACGTATGTAATTAATATTAGTATAAAATACAACACCAACGTTTGAATAGGAGATACAGCGGTATCGACTCTGTTGTCAAGACCTGTACAAATTAGCCAAAATGAAATCAGAACATCAATGCCAACAATGTAATTTATTTCTTAATTACTAACATTGATTAAAATTATCAGTAACTAATAAAAAAAACTAAGGTGAATAAATGTAACGCCTCTATTAATTTTATATTTAATTAAACAACCCACCCTTGAAATGTGTAGTTGCCAAAATAATACGTAACTTGTAAAGTTTTATTTAATTCTAAAGCTGACTTGTGGTTCCTTAATGCGTATTTTGTTAAAAATTGAAGAAAGTTTTCCTCGTTTAATTGCAGTCACGGTTTTAAAGCGGCGTTCGCACGACCGTGATTTAATAGCGTCTTGTTCTTGTATTCCGATGTGGGCCGTATGTGAAATTATCGTCGCGCGACTTGGATGTTAGTAATTTTTGCTTTTCCCATATACGTACGTATATACGTAGTAATGGGGAAAGTTATGCAATACTGTGCGAAAAAACGTCGGATTTTCGGCAGAAAAGATTCATTGCCGGCTCTGATAACAAAAAAGTGGATAAATCCAGTTGCTAAATTAACAAAAAAAATCCCCTAGCACATGGTGCAGCCAGAATCCTGTTTGATGGGGTCCTTAATACCGAAAAACTAATTGAAAGCAAAACGTCTGTCTGTGCGTTTGTCTGTCTATGAACATCGCTAGCGACTAAACCGTTCAGCCGATTTTCTCCAAACTGATATTTCCCGATCGATTTGACTGATCTTATGGCCTCTTAACCGATATTTTAATTGTGTGTGTGGGGGGGGTACTTTACATGAACCCTTGGGGACATTTTCAAAATTCTCAAAAAAATGGCACCAACAATTTTCATTAAATTTTGTTGTCGGATAGTCTAAAGGTCATTTAAGAAAATGACGCAGGTCTCATGTTGGTAGAAAACTAATTTTTCGAAATTGAAAATACTCAACATTTTTTTGGCGTCTTCGTACAACTACAAACTCCAAAATATAGATTTTTCTTCCAAATAAAATTTGTTCCCACAAAGATTTTCTTTCATTAAGGTCATGTACGTTTCTTTTGAAATTTTTAGTAGTTTTCGCGCAATATTAAGGTGCAATATGTGCTATTTTAAAAAATTACAAAAAAACAAGATTTTCTCAAAAAAGGCTCCAAATTCTTTCTTTAAATTTTAGTAGAGATAGTGCTAAATTTCTCTATGAGATGACAAACTCCATGTTGCTCTATTCTTTTGTTTTTTCAAAAATTACAAAAATGATTTTTTCTACTTAGCTCTCACGTCGGTAATATTTACATTAGTGGCGATTTCATTCACATTTTATGTTTACGAGTATTTGTGCTTTATACAGTAAGTTTATCGAGAACTAAGCTGTTTTCTGGGCGAAACTAGCCAAACTTCCACACCTTTTCAGAACAGCTCAAACGCCATTTTCTCATTAATGGCTCCAATTTTTTTCTTCAAACTTTCGGAACGGTAGTGCTATTGCACTCTTTAATATGACGTAAAGTTCAATTTGGGATTTTTTTAAAAAAAATACACAAATGTAATTTTTTCTGAAAGACTTCTCATATCTTTAATATGCACATTACCAGCTTTTTGTAAACACTATTGTGTATTCGTGAGTGTGCTTCAAATGACTTCAAATGAAGTTTTTCGAAAACGCAAAACTTTTCTGTGAAAATTAGCTTCAAATTTCGAATTAATAGAAACACTTAATCGCCATTTTCTTAAACGGGGCTCCAAATTTTTATAAAAAGAAAATTCCATTTAGGACGAAGTTGTACTGTTCTTTAATATTCTTGACGTAATATTTCCGTTCTACTCTTGGAAAGGGAAAAACTAAGAAAATGTCAAAAAAAATGTAGTTTGGGCGGCTATAGATGACAGCTGGCAAGAATATGTGGCAAATCCGAATAGCTAGCCGAGACCAAGGAAATAGAAAACTAGTACGGGAAAGTTTTGTGCCATTCTGTTGCACCATTAGTTTTTTGTAAGTGAAATACAAATAAGCTTTTTGAGCAGAATATTGGTCTATTTTGAAATTTCATTCTGATCAATAGGACGATTTCTGTCCCACAAGTTAGATTTCAGGTAAGAGGATTAGGAGTGAGAAAGAGATGATCCATTTTCACTTACTTACCTAGTTTCTCCATCACCAATTTTGTAAAGACGAATGGACTGCTACGTAGGTTATTCATTTGGAATTTTCTTGATCATGTTCTGAAAAATAAGAGCAAGTCGCCTTGATAAAACGAAAGCAATAAAATGGCAGGGCAATGTCTCTGATGGACGGGCAGATGCCATTCTCACTTTCATTCGTGGACATCCATGAGTGAAATATTACAATAAACTATTAAATAGTCCTACCCGTCACTCCACTGTACCCATCACTCTGTCGCTCAGAACACATTGCCCCACAGTACGTGCACTGCGGGTTGGGTAAGAATTTTGTTTGTAGACTCTCTTTTTGCATCCTCACCTCTACGAGTTCTAGCAGTGGCTTTTCCCCATAGTATTCTTTTCCCCAGTTGTATTAATAATGAATACCAATTTTATTGAAGTGAAATTGTTCTCGCATCAAATAATTAAGCTGGAACATGCAAACACATCTTCAGACATCCATTTATTAGGTATTCGTTATTTTCGGCAATTTGTACATTTATGAGTCAATGTTTACATGAAATGAGATAATAGTATCACATATAATTATATTTATTAAAACCTGATTATAATTTCATAAACATGCATGATTAAAATTTCATAAACATATCACAACATATTTTTACATGTTTTGGAGAAATGAAAAAAGAACGTTTAGAAAACTGCAGCTCGATTGGTATTTGTTTTAGAAATAAATGTTTCATACAAAAGTTGTTTAAAATTTGATCGTCTTTAAAAATGAATCAAATGATTTTATACAAGTGTGACGGTTTAAACAGTAATAAGATATAGACAAAAAACAAAAAAAGTTAGAGAATATGCCGGTTCTTCAGACCTCTCGGAGTTACTACAGGGTCTGAAAGGTAGAAAACGTTGGGTTTTAACTAGTGGGTACATAAAACATTTACACTCTAAGAAAAATATTTTGTGACCTTTTCCAAGTAAAATGTATTTGTCGACTGGACTACCTTATCCGTGATAGAAATGTCCAGTAAATCAGACATAGGTACTGATTTTAATTCTACCCTGATAATCTCTTCCCAACAACTTTAGAAATCTGTATATAATGCAATCATATAATCTCAATAAACCCACAACAATGGAATTAAGGCTCTCATCACAATTTTGATATAGTTACTAATTATATTCCGTATTCGAACTGGATATGGCTATCATCATGAACTCTCATTCCATGCCAACAGACCTTTCCACACATACACTTCTAGGAAGCCGCAACATCTGAAAATTATTTGAAAATTTTACAAGTATTCTAGGGAATAAATGTGTGAAATTTAATAACTCTCTAATACCATTCACTTTACCTTTTTTCAGGGTGTGAGGCATCATCAACTGAAGAATCTTTGCAGCAATACACCGAACGAAGTAACATTAGGTAGAGAATGTAGATCGCATCAGAACTCTCAAGTTGTTATGAATTGAACACGACGGTGAGCATTCAAACTCAGATTATAGATGTACATAAAACAGCAAACCGCAGGAGTCGAAAATATTGTAGTGACGAGATACTTTTATGAGAAAATCGATAGTGTTCCAGGCTAATTATTTTGTTTGCGAACAATCAAATATCAAATATTAGTGTCGAACGTTCTTCTGTTGTAAAACTAACAATAGAACTCCCTTGGCAGTCATTATGTGAAATGGACTTTCCGTTTTCTTCTCTTTTTGTTCCTTGCGTAGTTGAACAGATGCCAGTATTGTATTTGCGTCAGTTCTGAGTTGCGAAAATGCCAATGGCTGCACGCGGTCAAAATGTTGGTGATATGCTTCAGTATTGTTCATGCAAACTCATTTCAGGCATTTCCATACAAATCGCATTGGAAGTTTTCACATATATCTTTTAGGACCCTATGAACTTACCAAAATGGTATAGTAAAAATTTAAGTGTTCCCCAGAACAATGAGTACGAGGTTCCGTTTTATTGTCTAAGTGCTCTGCATAATTCGCATAATCGCGTAATTTGCATGAAGTAATTTGGGCTCGAAAAGCATTACCGATTACCTATTTGCAACAACGCCTTTCTCGGCATTTCATTCATATTAACTGATGCCCCACGAAAACCTGAACGATTATCGTCACCTGCTTGTCTCAGCGTATGTAACCTTCTGCAAATTGACCTCCCTGAAGGCAGAAAGTCTGACCCACGTTGGACACCGAAGCCTTAGGATTAGGAGTTAGACTGACGCCGTTAGGGTTGTCGCAAGCGGGCTGGAAAGGCCCGGAACGCAGGTGTTCACACTTGGGTTAATGAGGTCCTGCCCTGTACTTTCTCGCAAGAATTTGGGAAATATATTATTGATAATCGAAGAAACGAAGTTATTAGTCATAGACTCAAAACAGAACCTTGGTATACACAGTCCAGGTAACGCAAACGTGCCGTTCCATGGCACCCATTCGCTTGCAGCAAATATGTAACGGGACGCTTCAGATTCAGGACCCAGCCATTTGAAATGCTCGGGAGAAGTAAGGATAAATGAAAATACAAGAACACACGCATTTTAAAAGTAGAAAATCGAGTCGAAGTAGTTCGAGAAAATAAGTTACCTAAATAAAGTCAAGAAATGATATAAGGAATGCGAAGCACGCTAAAAATAAGTGACTCAACATATCACCTTCTTCTAGCAAGTCGCCTTGAGAAATGCTTTAAATGATAAATAATTGAATTACTTTGATGTGACACGGACGAATCCATGTATGATGATACGCTAGAGGTGTGTGTCCGACGACATTGGCACTTTCGACCACAGCGGGGATCGAGCTGCCGCCTACCGGTCGCGGGGGGGGGGAGGGGGGAGGGGGCGGAGGCTCGGGGCTGGCGAGCTGCTTGTCGCAGTAAAGAACGTTCTTGGCAACAGGTTTCCGCCTTGAAACTTTACGGGCCACTTCGCCCGGGGATGCGCCGAACGAGGGGCGAGGCCACTTCGGGTCGCTCTGGCCCCGATGATCCAGAAGTGGAGCCGCGGGGATCCCAATGGGGAAGGGGTTCCTCCTCGGTCTCATCAATGAGTAACTACGGAATAGATTTTTAGGATTTTATAAACATCAGTTTAGGCATTTGGAAAATTAGATTTCACCTATTTTATTTTTTATTGTTTTATTAACCAGCTTAGTGTGAGGGCTGAACAATAATTGCAATAAATAATACATTTAAATTACTAAGTCAGTTTGTAGAGTGTATTTACACATGAAATTTTAAATGTTCTTCTTAAAAAGCACAAAAAATTAAGAATATTTTTTAAATTTTAAAAATATTATCTTGAAAATTAGCATCTAAACAGAAGATTCGCTTTCATTAAGATATACTGTTTCCACGAACAACCATGAAGAAACCCAAAATATCTTATGTGAAGAACGTGCATTGAGCTCAATGCCTCAATACGTGAGGTTTGTTCAGTGCAAAATGAAGTTAATGGTGCATTCTTCGTAGATGCCACCACTGTCGGACTTTGAAGTAATTCTTCAGATATTTCTTCTCTTAGCATTCTAAGAACTCAATTTGTGCCTTTCATCTTTGCGTAACCACAATTACATTGATTTTTTCGAAATATCTGACGAAAACAACTTGGTACTTCCTTCCATAATAACAGGTTAAATAATCGCTTCGATTAGTAGAAGACATGCACCTTCTAATTTTTAGCAGGAAATTAGTATTAATCTAATTAGTAGCCATAAAGTCAACAAAGTTAAATGCTAAGTCCAGGCCGTAGTAAAATTCCGTTCACCTCAAATAAAAAATGAATTTTCTTAAGCCAACTTCGCTTATTTTTATTTTAGAAATTCCGATTTAGCTTGTTTTTAGGATCATAGCAGTTTTTAGGTTCTACAAGATATTGTTTGGACGCGCTTCGCTCGCTCGATGCAACCACTGCGAGAATCTTTAGGTCTCATAAAGGTTCAGGTGGTATTATTATAAATATTATGGATATTACATAAGGGACATTCACTCTTCACCATTTATAGTTACGTCTCGTTCTTACTGAGGAAGACGGGGCTTCGGCTGAGCATCTGCCTTCGAACAGAAGTTCCCCACGCAATCGAGGAAACAGAGTAATCTTCGCACATTAAGTATCAAGCTTTGTGATTTATTTGCTTCTTAGAAGACTTTCATTCTTTCTTCAGATTTTTATGTTGCTTTGAAAACTAAAACGAAATTTAGGATTATCAAATGATGTATGTAAAATGTATATTTAGTCCATCATCGTATTTGTACCGTAATTACAATTTGAAAAAAACTTGTCACGACAAGTTTATAATCAAGCTTATTTGAATATGTAAAAAGAACCAGCGTATAAATTCTATTCGAATGTTCATTGCCTCAGCGTTACTTGAGAAATTTCGAAGTTTAAGTTTATAGCTCAAATATACATACTTAGTTGTCACGTTACATTAGTGATGTAAACAAGCAATTTTACGATTTCACTAAATGTTAGCATGCACTCTAAAACTTCTTCACAAAAGGACAGTATATGTATAGTTTTACCAAAATGCAAACGAATGAAGTCATTTAATAATCAAGCTAATTATTTAAGATAAGAGAGAATTTCTCAAACGAAATATGACTACTTAGAAATGGAGACAAATCAACTTAGAAAGCTCATTGAGGAATTAAGTAGACATCCATCCCGTTTAATCATTGAACTTTAACAATCAAGGTTATTGATACGAACATTTTTACATGAAAAATCCAAACTCAAAGAAGCGAAAGAATTATCTCAAAATAACCAATAAAAATGTCTCCAAAGAGAAGGAAACTAGTGGTGCTTAACAGCACATAGTTTCTCGTCATTAATAGATACAGTGGAATCTCCTTCTTACGTTTTTCACGGACTGAAATTTTGAACGTCGTAAGCGGAAAAACGTGCTTACGAAAAATGCTCAAATATGCTTATTTTCCACGTTTCCGTCTGGAAAACCACCATAATACGGAGAATTAATGTATACGTAATTAACACGCAAACATCCATGCGATAAACTAATTTACTCATAAATGGCATTAAATAAACTAAATTCAAATAAAAAAAGCAAATTAACGCATCACGGTAACTAATGGTAACACGTGGTAACACACAATGAAGATGGCGCGGAGGGTACAAAGAGACACGTTTCTTCCCGCTCTGGAATCAGACTGAATATAAAAGTGGAACCCAAAAGTACTTGAAAACAACACCATTGAAGTTGGCGCTGGTGCACCGGAAAACGTGTGCCTTTCCCGATGCAAGTTACTTGAACGTGTACTTGCATGAACGTTACTTGAATACAGTCTTTGAACGTGCTAAGCGGGAATGTTGAACGTGTAAATTAGTAATTTGTCCCAAGACTGGGAATTCAAAATATGCGCTACTAAGCGGGAAAATGTAATCGGGAACGTGCTAACGAGATTCCACTGTAATTCTTTTACTGCACTTCCTTCCTATCCTACTAACACTGAAGACGTCTCTCGAAACACTGAAACGATGGCTCTCAAAATAACGCGAAAACTATTCATACTTTGAAAAGACGTTGTTATGATAGTATATAATGATCTAGTTTAGAAGAACTGATTAAGAAAAATATCTTTAATATTGTAGTTGAAGAGAGACGCCTAAAAAATTAAAATTTCGCAATTTTGAAAGGATGTAGGCGGTGAAAAGTGTTCCCAAACCAAATCGATAATCGCTATGCTCATATGAAAGAGAACAAAAAATTTAGATTCCCCCAAAATCAGCCTCCCCTCCCAATACATTACATAAAAATATCCATATTTTATTGTGGATATGTGTTGTGAGTTGGAGTTTCATTCGTATTTATGAACGGTGATTTTGCTTCCTGCATTATAACATTCAACTTGAATTATTTGATCAAAAAATTTTTATTATTATTTTAAATTTATATATCTAATATTGTACTATCTTTTTGTTATTTTATGTGTAATTTTTATGTATTACAGTTTATACCGGATGATGGGGCCACAATGTGCCTGCTAATCTGGTAATACAATAATTTAAATGTCAAAAATATTGAGGTGTAACAAAGGAAAAATAACAATTAACATACAAGTTTCAAATGCAAGGGGCCACGACAACAGCCAGATCGATTGGGGACATCAACGTTGATGAAAATCGTGCTTACGGTTTATCGTTGTTCACAGACGGACGGACGTGACGACAGTTTTGCCGTCAATCGATTTTACTGTCTCAAAGACCCATACATGAATTCTGATTACACAACATGTTAGAGAAATTAATTTACTATTTATAGGGACAAGATTTATCCACTTTTTCATTACCAGGCCCGACAACAAGAGTTTCTGCCGAAAATTCCCCGTTTTTCTCCCCCGCAGCATTACAATACTTTCTTTATACTGCGTAAGCAGTAGCGAGAAAGTGAAAATAGTTCAAATATATATATTTTAGACAGTCACTAGTAAAAGCGATTCTTCCACGGCGTGCCAAACATGCAATTTAGCGCTAAAAGTTAGCCTTAATTTAAATAATAAATAATTCGGCGTCTTATTATAAACTGAGTCGTTTTTTTAAATATTAGTAAGCGAAATAAATATTTTCTTCTTAGGAATGATAAGTACTTACCAGAATGAAGAATCCATTTTTTCACACAGAGCTGGATTCGTTGTTGGAAATTTATGAAAACTTATTCCTGGATGTTTTCGATAACTGTTGTCACAATCGGCATACGAACATTTTCTTCCAGAAGACATAGTGAACTTACTTCTCTGGTCGAAAATTAATATAGCGTATACTCCGTTCGACTTAAACTCCTTGGAGAAACCTCGCTTGAATGTCGTCCGTAAGCATTCGCAAACCGTACTGCGATAGTTGTTCACTCCGGGAGTGCTTGTCGCCCTACTTTGATTTTTTTGTGGTTGTTAATTACTTTAATTGAATGGGGATTTTTGTAGTTTAAAAGTGAAGTTTTTTGTAAGAATTGAATTATTTGGAATCTAGTTTCTGTTTATAGTTGTAATTTTAAAGAGGGATTTTTGGACTTTGCATATCTGCAAAGGTGCACGTAAATTTGCATTGAGCCTCCAGTGGTCGCGGTGTTGTACGCATTGAGAACACTCAATGAGATTGTTGCTCTTGGCCAACCTTTCGAGAAGATATCTTTCGTGAGATCATTCTATTCTTGTCTTATCTCTTCCACTGAAATCTGGAAACCTGGCCGCTTCCTTGTTGCCAACAATGTACGTTTTTGCCAGATGATAAGTAAATGTTATAAGGAGTACAAAGCTTTTGTGCCAAGTATAAAGCTCGAGAAGCTGTATTATATATCGTGCCGCGACATCAGGAGTGTTTTTGGAGATTACGTATTGTGTTCGAATTTATTTGATTTTTACTAATTTTCATGATGTAAAACATGTAATCATGAAAAATAGTAAAAATCAAATAAATTATATGTATGTATATATATATACATACATATAATTATATACATATATTTATATTATATATATAATAAATGATTGAATAGATAAAATATAATATGATAACGAATAAAATTACTATGGGTTATTATTATAAACTTTTCTGCAAGCACTTTGTTATACGTGTCATATTCACTATTCCACAATATTGCTGCATGCAAAGGCAAAATGTATAACTTAAAGCGCATCTTTGCATATATGCAAAGAAGCAAAAAATTTCAATTTTACGACACAGATGTAAATTAGAATTTTTTATCTATTTTTCCCAATATCTCCACAATCCAAATTATTCCCCAAAAAAGTTTGACCTTAAAAGAAAAAATCGTGCAACGAAGGGTTAATATATTTTTCAATTATTGATGTCCCTGTTGGTGAGAAGTAAAACGGAAATTATGTTAATTTAATATAGATTACGATAATTTATATTCAGTCCCTGATTAATAAATGCTTGAGCAACGCAGGACACTTCACCACTATATGATAAATAATATTGTTTTTAAAAAGCGTTGCAATGAATGGATAAGAAAGTGCTCGCATGATTATAATAATTATGGTCACAGGATCACGTCATTGTTGAGATGCAGTTAATTGGTAGAGTGTAGGCGGAAGGTCCCGCGTGCTCACGCTTAGGGCAACAGCCCACCATGTGCTCCCTAAATATAAATGCCGTAGAAAGATCTTGTGGCAGTAATAGTTTCAATAATTTGAAAATACCGCCAGTGAATGGTGGAGGGGGTGAAATCGGTAGTGGGGGCAGAGTCGCGACCTGTGCGCACTCTACTCGGTTACCACATTTTACGGAACTAAGATGCGACGGTGGTGCCATCTCTGAATGAGTCACCTTAAAAGCGTAACCTCTGTGCTGCTGGCAGTGAGCTGTCTATACATCCTTAGTCTCCTTAGATAGTTTTAAATCATAATTACTGCTAATTATGAGTATGTTTCAATAAAACACGGAATAAAACTTTGTTCTATCTCAATTTTTTGAAAGCATTCAGCATATTGACAAACAATTGCTTGATAGTCTGGGTCTTTTTTGTTGGGTGGGGACTTATTAAAACGTGATTAAAAGCACTAAACTTCATTTTCATTTTCTGTCACATATAGTTCAAGTTGGGGATAAAACATCACTTTTCTAATATCACTCCCAATGAAGATACCCTCTTTTAATAATTTTGCCGCAGACAATTGCCTAAACTTTTCACAACGGTATTTGAAACACTGCTCATCTTTAGGTAAGGCAATTGTTTCATGAGTCGTAATTTTATGTGCAATGGAGGGCAGCGGAATCTTGTGTTGATCTACCAGATGTTTCCCATAGAATGTTCTTTTCCCTGGATTTAAAGATTTTCGCTCACGCCATTTATTTCTAGACTAATGCTAATCTCGTGCCCTACTATCCCATTCACATAGTAAATATGGGAATTTATAACTTCCTGTATCTCATACATTTCTAGATACTCAGAGCAGCATTTGCCTAGCTATACAGAAAAATGTTAAAATGTGAACAAACGGTGGGTGATACGGCATTTTTAATGTTATTTGTGGAATCAGCACACTTAAAATGAAAAAAATTAGGCAAACACACACAAAAAGTTTTTTGGTCATTGGCCCGTGTATTAATCCATCACCAAGTTAAGTTGAACAATAAGAGGATGGAAGTGCAGGGTGTAATGGCTCCTTAAATTAACCACAGTCCGCTGATCACAACTTCACGCAGTCTTGACACCCTTCAATTTCTCTTGAAGTTGGAACACCGTACCAGTCTTCGAAGGCTTTATACTTGCCTAACGAGATCCTTTCGCTAGCGGAATGGCGCAAGCTACTAATGAAAACTGCTGAATGAAACATTCCAGGTCCGCTACCTCCACCTCAAGGGGACCTTCTTCGATTGTGACCCTTGGCCGACGATATTTTTTCTATAGTGCGATTTTTGTAACTCTGTCCCTCAAGCTCCTATGGCAACGATGGGATATCACACATCATTTCGTGTCTTTCTCAATCGTGCTGCCAGGAGTCGCATGATCGCCAGCACTGCTCGATAGTCGCGATCATCCGAACCCTAGCGGCACAATCGAGAACGACACGAAATACAGTGAGATATTCGATTTTACAACCGTGCGCCGAGAAAGAAAAACCGAAGTAAGGGTCGAATTCAGCCGCTGAATGGAGAGAATTCTAGCGAATTCACCCCGTACTTATATACACACAAGCACTACACTACCACACATCCCGGGGCGGGGCCACAGCTGGTGGGAGATACCTGGTAGGGGAAAACCCTGGGAGCCAAAGGTAGGTCGGCGCCGGACCTCGACAGCCAGCTGGGGAACATTACCGCCACCTCCTGCGATAAAACGGGCTACACTTAAGGGTCTAATGACTAGCAGTTAACCGCTGGAATCACTAATCAGTTAATCTGCAATAAATAATATTTATTGGAAATCTGGCTTTGTTTCTTGCTTGGCAGCCAAAACCTTCAAGGTGCAAGATTATAAATTTACCAAAAGAAGAGTGGTTTCCTCAATCTTACACTTTTTGTAGTTTTAACAAATACTTTCTGAATGTTGCATAATGTCAAAACATTTTATGATTCAAAATTTACCTCTAATTCCCAAAAAATTCTAACATTAAATTTAAAAGATTTTAAGCAGTGCTAATAAAAATTTTTTATTTGGAAATGAACACCAGAATCAGGAGAATTAAGAATGAAAATACATTATTGTAAATACAGAAAAATCACAGGTTATCTTTCTGACAAGCGAAGAAATATACTTTATCTGAAATTCAAAGTATGTCCTCCTTTTCTTATTTGGTTATCCTACCACTGACCTCACTATGTGAACACCTATGGTTAATGGGTTCAAAAATATCCAGTTGCCTTTTTCTTGTTCTCTTGCACATTTCTACATCAGTTTTTTTTCATGGTTAGCAGTCTCAAGAAGCCTTTCTTGCTTTCTAGCCTTGATCAGCATTTGACTGCCTTTTCCCTTCCTTTCTTTGCTTCTCAGTCTTGGTGCATTTTTCCATTTTTATGGAATTTGCACCCCCTCCCCCACCGCGGTACGTACTGTATATAGTCTCTTGATCTTATAGCTTTTGCTAAAATTTTAAAAGTGACTACCATTCTAGAACTTGCATCAAAAAGTCATGGATATTAAATTGCATGAATTAATTAATGAGATTAATCAAGTGTGTGAGGAAGATGACAGTGAAATGGAGTTACATCAGAAAAATGATGAAATATTGGCTCACAATGATTTTGAGAATGTAAAATTTAGCAAATTGGAAGGAAGTTTTCTTCCCAAATGTGGTTTACCAAGTCAGTAGCAGTTTGGGTTACACAGCACAAAACAGCTCAAAATATTGAGATTTGTTGATATCACTGATTTCAATTGTGTTTTGCTTCAACTGGATAGCATTAAATGTGATGGCTCAAAATACCAAGTGAAATGTGTATACACTATGAAGTATTTCAGTTAGAAGAAATATAATAAAAGTGTTGACATTATATTATGTTAATATAATGTTTTCAATCATCCTGAAAAATGTGAATAAAATTATAATAAAAAACAAATGGCTTATCTTAAACACTTTGTAATGGAATGCACATATTTGGAATAATTTCCAGTTTTATTAATATGGAAGGTTACTGGAAAAAACAATAAATGGAAATAACAACAATATAATACTGGAAAAAACAACAATATTCGATATATGAACTTTTTAAGAATTATTCTAAGTCAGAGACCAATATTTGCACAGAGAATTTGGTAAGAAAGTAAATAAAAAGTAAATTTGCAGTGTGAGCAGGTCCTTTGGAAAAAAGTATAACTTTTTGGAACAATTAACATGCTCTAATTAAATATAGTCATTATTCATAAGAAAATGGAACAAAGATTTGAAATGTACTAATTGAATGAAATTGTTATTCTCATTCATGTATATAAATTTTGAATTGGGTTTTCTTTTAAACCATATTTTCCTACTAGATATACATTTTTCTTGCTTGTTGTACAAAACTTGGGAGGTTAAAGAATTCAATATTTTTGATTTTCCTCTATGAATAACAAATACAAAATAACACATAAATTAAAGTCAAATAACAATATCAACAAAAATCAAAAGAAAATCCAAATGAAACAGACTCGGGTGTTACCGAACACATCCCAGACGGATCAGCAAGTTGTAATGGCACCTACATTAGTTCACAAAATCACCGTTTACATTTTTGTCATGCAATTATTTATGGCAACAACAAGGATACAAACAAACATCATTAGATCCAGCACCAACTGGGTCAATTATTTTTCAGGTTAACTAATAAAAAAAAGTTCCTACATTACAGTAAACTCAAAAGGGTAATAAACATTTCTTCAGAGCAGCAGTCTTTTATTGTAGACAGTCTCGAGACAAGACAATAAATAACACAGTACATTTTGTGTTCATGACAGTGGTAGTGTACAAATCTCTTTCGGCAGAGTGAAGATCTATCAGAGTGTACATCAAATGCATAGAAATTTATCACAATCTTTTTATATGTATACATTTACAATAAGCATTCACATTAATTATGTAGTGCTCCCTTAAAAACAGTACAATTAAAATGTATCACAATAAAATATTTGTTAAAACGTACTTTAAAATATTCTATTCAGTCTACAAGCATTGAAACACTCAACCAGACAACAGTGAGGAACGTATCAATTTGTACAAGCAGTTTTAAATATTTAGACAGAAAGAAAGATATCTTTTTTGAACAAAGTAAAAGCTATCAATAACCATAGACAAGTACCCCAAACATCCATAGCCAGAAACTCTGTGTGGGTGTGATAATATGGCTCCCAACTCCAAGGGAACTTGTTCTTTGCTAGTTCATGGCCTACATATAGGATGAGAGGATTCATACCTGTAAATACTACAGTCAGTAAATGGTAAACATCCTTGAAAATTTGTATGAGGCAGTAACATTAATTTCCCTAATTCCCATACATGCGCACACAAACAAAACTGCATTATTCCCCCTTGAGATAATTATGTGTATTATACAGTTATACTCATTTTAAAATGTCCTGATATAAAAAGAAACACAAATGATAATTGAAGAGCTCTTAGTGCTAAATGAAAGAACTGCATTGTTTTAACCATAAATTATTACAATTTGTTAAAATAATTAACTAAAACTCATTGTTTATTTCAGCTTCATTTAGAAATTATGATAAAATTCCACAACTAAATTAAAATGTTCAAATGGATGTACATTCCTGACCAAAGTTAACAGATGTCTGACAAACTGCTCACCTGCATGCAAAAATGGATGACCATTCCACCATTTCCCAGCATCTACTACAAGATATAGCACACTCAACAGTAAGAATGCAAACAAAGCTGTCAGCAATACAAAAGAAACAGACCATAGATTCTTATTCACAGGTATCCAACCATCATCTTTCTGGAATCTGCATAGAACAGCTGCCGCCTATGCCCTGTTCCAAAGAAACAATATTTAAAATAACAATTAACTGCAGGTCATACAAGAATTTGAACACTCGCCACTAAATTTTTCACAAATTGTTATAATGGCCTCTTCCCTTTCAGATATTTTAAAAATTTTTACCACTGTGTAAACTCTTAACAAGAAAATATAATCCCTGAAACAGTTTTGGAGGTACATTTTAGTGCCAATAAAAACTATTATATCCACTGTGGATTGTCTATAATTAATTTTCCTAGAAATGTTTTAGACAAAATAAGAAAATGCAAATCTAAGTACATGAAAAATGATTTACATTAACAATAAGGAATGAGAACATTCAACTTACACAGATGATTCCCCACACACACCAACGTATCACTCGAGACACTGAATAGTGGTAACTCAGGAGTACACGACCCGCTTGTACTCCTAAATACACATTTAATACTGCAGTTAATGTTCCCAGCAAACCTGAAAATCATACAATGAAGTGTTTAAAAGTTTCCGTCTGGTTGCATGTGAAAACACCATGCATCTACTGTTTGAGAACATAACAGAAAACAGGTGTGGCTCTCCATTTACTTTGAATCTGCCACTTCCCTGAAGAGTTTTCCAGCAAGGTGCATATGCTAAATAGCTGATGAAGATGTAGCCTTTTTGAAATAACTAATTCAAATGAAAGATTTAAGAAATTTAAATTCAATACACTGAACAAAACCGATAATTTGTCTGGGTACATTCAAAAAATATTCTGAAACAAGAAAGCTAAGTCACACTTCACAAGTAGTTATTTTATTATCAGAGCGCGTGCAAAAAATTAATACCTAAGTAGATAAAATTATTTACTTTATTAGTATCATCTTTTAATACTAGATTAGCATTGTATTGGAAAGTGAAAGTGGAACACAATTAAAACTACCAATGATTAATTAATAACTTGTCAATGCCACAAATATTTGTATCAGATTCTCCTTTTTCATTTACTTATTTGGGTATTCTAGCGAAGAACTGGTTATGAGTAGTGCTCTGTTCACTTGTCTCTCTGAATGGTGTGCATTCATACTGTTTTGTCACTATTATCTATGCAGTCAATTTTTATCTTGCTCTTCTACTGTGGGCAAGGATTTGTTGTTGTTTTAAGTTTTTACATTTTGAATGCATTAATTTTACCTGAAAGTGAATCACAAAAATACGAGGGAAGCGGACCCTTTGTTGCAGCTGATTGACATGAGTAGGCACACCAATTTTACATGGATTTTAAAGGAGTTCAACCATTGCATTTTGTGGAGCCCATTAAGAGAGTTCACACTAATTAAATCAAGTTGATGTGGTGGCCTTAATGAAAAAAATTTTTTGTTGAAGTGCTTCAAGGCCATCTCACCAAATATCTCTGGAGATGAGATTGTAAAAAGACACTTTCTACAGAAAGTTCAAAGATATCAGGGGTTTGCACACTGGAAATATTTAAAACCAGAACTAAAGATGTTATATCACGATGTTGATCTTCTTTATTCCCTATCCAATTTTGATACATAAATCTGTAGGGACAGATATATGTTTAACTCATCTTAATTCTGATGACAGACATTACATTGGCTTTGCAATTGTGAGATGTTATATTTTATCAAATTTCATCAATTTATTACAAAATCCTGAATTTTCTTAATGGAGCAAACTTTGAAAATCATTAATTGAAAAAAGAGAAATTTGACTTAACCACTTATTCACTGCTTCACGGTTATGAGGTTGGCAAGTACAAGTGCTGTTTGCAAATAAATTAATATTGTGCCTCACTCACAATTAGACCTTTGCTAGATACAATATTACATACAATCCATACAATATTATTATGTAAAACTTGGATACAGTGTTTTAAATCTGTCCTTCATTCTATAATTAATTGCTTCTTGTTATCCTTATTCATGATCAACCTGATTTCCTTCAACATTAGTAATTATGTCGTTTCTGATGTTTACAAACCTATTACAATGATATGAAAAATCTTGCTATTTTTACCTTCTGGATCAAATGGTAAAACAGTCTGATAGATATGTCTGAAAGTTGGTGTCTGATATATGTGATCAGGTCCCAGAAGTAGTCGATCCACATATCCAGCTGCCCCTCCAGTACAGTTTTCGTAAATATCATCTTTAGGAATACTTGAGTCCAATCCACCAGGACCCAAGTAGCCTGTTGGACATCCTGGCACAGGTAGCAAAAGTGACAAGACAACATGGATCCCAGCAAGAGCAAGGACCACGAACCACTGTAGCCAAGCATCAAGGACGTCCTGCAACTTTGATGCAACCAATGATTTTTGACAGTTAAGAAAAATATTTACACTAAACATTTTTATTAATTTGTTGAAGTAGAGAATATGGTACAACTGAAGGAAGTCAATTAAACTAGCAGTTCAGATTGCTCAGGAAACAAAAAATCCACTGTGGAGATGGGGGGAACTCAGCAAGGGAGGAGGGGGTCCTTTTCAGTGGGCTGAAGTTAACTTGCTGACATCATATGTCATATTATTGGCATCATTTTCACGAAACATTTAAGAACTTCACGACTTTACAAATGCATACATTTTTCTGCCAACCTTTGTTGATTCCATAGAAATTTTCTGACATCTAATGAAAATATTACTGACCATTGTGCTTCGTTTCTAAATTTAAATCTAGAATTGGAAAAACAGTAAAAAATAATCCAACTTTGCCAATGTAATGGAAACAAATATTAGCCCTCATCTGGTACCGAAAATGCTGTGTACATAATACAGTACTAAATCATAATAAGGTTGATGTGGGTGATCTAAATAATTTATAAAAATTAGACTATTAAGCTTTGATTGTTTTTTGTTGTTTTTTTCATTATTTCTAAGGTGAGTAATTTTATGTTCCAGTATTGGATCAGAGGACCATTACTATTTTGTCTGTTAAAGCAAAAATTGCAGTTGTAATTTCGCAGTGTTTCATATCGATTCTAATTTAGAGGGGAGGGAGAGAATTTCTCTCTCGAAGTGGTTAGTTATATTTCTTGTACGTTTCTAGTGGTCTTCTAATTATTTGTAATTTTGAGGAAGTGTGTTTATGCTTTTGTAGTATGATGGTGAAAATATACGTGGATAATTTTGCACATACCAAAAGAGGTGTTTGTGATTCAGTGGATTAAAACCATGAATTGTTTGTAGCAAGGTTTACGTGTACTTTATCAAGTATATTATAAAGTTGCCAAGCAGAAACCATTGTCTGATGGTTCTGAGTAGAAGTGTTGTAAGAAAGGGACTGCATCTAATTCACATACATGTTCATGAGAACAGAGGAGTCATGTTGAGTTCATGAGAAGCAAAATAATAATAATTGGGTATTAGTAATAACCTTTTATTGGGTCATGAAAATGCCAGTGGCGTAGCGTCAGGGGACGCTGAGATGCTGAGCATCCCCGTATATAATATTAATAAAGAACCCTAAATACTGTATTGATAATGTTACAAGTGGTCCATTGAGCGAAAACACGTTTTGTATTAATTTTAAATTGATTTCCTATGATTGAATTCGGCGGGCTGTTGAAGCTGGCCTGTGATTGCTTGGACGCTAAAATGCTTCTAGCATCCTGCCGCGAATTGCGACGAGCAATGACGCATGCGCAGATGGCGAGGTTCCCCTCTCCCCTCTTCACCCCTGGCCCAGAGAAACCCGACAGCTTTACGCAAGCATCTACTGCGCAAAGAAGTTCGTTTGTGCACGAGAGCGCAGCACACTTCAGGCAGTCAGTAAACTATCTCTCCCGCTCTCTCTCTCACTGGGGACTCCCCGCTTGGTTATGGGTACAAACTGTAGAAATAGTGCCTGTCTACTATTTCTTAATTAATATCCAAGAAATTGTATTATCTCTTAAATAGATTACATATTATTTAAATCTGCAATGCATAAATTAACAAATGGTCTTATTGCCATTCGCGTATAATAATTAACACTGAGCCATTGTATAATTGCTTTTAAGACGTCGGCAGCCCTGACTGCTGTGAGGATTTTGTGGGAACCACCTACACCGTCGTAAGCAATCGAGATCGTGAAAGTAGTCCCAGTATCTGCCTTGTGTTGCGTTCGCCTGTTAGATGAAGTAGTTGATAGTGACATTTTTGTGTGTTATAGTTGAGCATCCCCAAACGTGCGAGTCACGCTACGCCACTGGAAAATGCAGGATGAATTATTATGAATGAAACAGCATTTAAGCAAGAACCGTCACCACCTTGATGAGTTTCTGTTGAAAGGTGTCTGCCAATGTGGCTGTGAACCCAAAGAAGGCTCATTTGTAAAAGTGAAGACAAATGAGATAAGCAGAGATAGTGCAAATATCATTATGGAAGAGAAAATTGTTTGAAAGTGTCGAGTGGAAAACAAAGCGTGCCTTTTAAGACAATAACATGAAGCAGATAAAGCCCTATTTTTCCAATTAAAATTTCAAAAATTGAAGTTCCTGATTGGATAACAGTGTCCCCTCTCCTAACCTCACACATGTAGAGAAGTATTAATTGGAGAATAGTTGTTATGTCTCATCAGGTCTCTGTATTCTTGGACAGTTGAAGTCTTATAACTGCCTAAAAGATGAAAATTTTCAGCATTTTGTTGAAATTCCTTTATGTCATAAAGGCCTTGAAACAGAAACATACACAAACCATACAGAAGGCATGAGAAGTGCAATGAAGGAAACTTGGCATAACACAACAACCAGTTGAACAGCTACTTGACAATATAGTTGGAAGTTCTTTCAAAGAGGAGCCAAGACTCCAACAGAGGGGTTCCAGTCCTTCCTTGAGGGCATCTCAAACTTATACAAAACAAGAAGAAATTGCATTTTGGTAACTTATTCATTTCTTTTACAGCACTTTTCATAATTAGACATAAGGAGACATCCCTCTTCTTCTGCTCTCTTCTCTAAAGGTATACCAAATTCTCTACTTTAACCTTATAGTAATTTATTTAGATAACACTTTTTCAAAGTTTTGCTGTCTAACGTTTTGTTAAAACAAACATAAATTTGTAAAGTGTAAATATAAAAAATTTAGATAAACATACCTGAAGTGTAAACCAACGTCCATACTGGAAGCCCTGAGGCTTAAGTGTCAAAGCCTCAAGGGTGCCTACAATTAAATATGCAAGGCCAATTCGTTGTAAAACTCCAGGTAACGTAACATTCGAAGGTCTGTTCGTTTGCAAGCTGACAAAGTATTCAAAAGCAATCCAAGGCCAAACAAAATTATAGATCTTTCACAAACTTTGCCAACACTTGTCGTCGGCGAAGGAAGAACGTAACTGAGATCGAAGAGAAATGACAAGGCTGACTCCCATTATCCACAAAAACCTGCACAAAGGAAATTTGAGTATTATTAAAAAAAAAGTCATGTTTATAAAATTTCATTTATTTAATCAAATTATGGGTGATAACCTTTACATCGCAAAAA
>JAHLJT010000078.1:0-11786 GCA_031308135.1 Acheta domesticus
AAGCTCCTTGAGGAAGACCTGGAGGGCGAGCGGGGTTCGCAGCAGGAACAAACGAGCGGCGAGAGGCGTGTGAAGAAGCTCCTTGAGGAAGACCTGGAGGGCGAGCGAGGGGTTCGCAGCAGGAACAAAACGAGCGGCGGGAGCGTGTGAAGAAGCTCCTTGAGGAAGACCTGGAGGGCGAGCGGGGTCGCAGCAGGAACAAACGAGCGGGCGGGAGGCGTGTGAAGAAGCTCCTTGAGGAAGACCTGGAGGGCGAGCGGGGTTCGCAGCAGGAACAAACGAGCGGCGAGAGGCGTGTGAAGAAGCTCCTTGAGGAAGACCTGGAGGGCGAGCGGGGTTCGCAGCAGGAACAAACGAGCGGCGAGAGGCGTGTGAAGAAGCTCCTTGAGGAAGACCTGGAGGGCGAGCGGGGTTCGCAGCAGGAACAAACGAGCGGCGGGAGGCGTGTGAAGAAGCTCCTTGAGGAAGACCTGGAGGGCGAGCGGGGTTCGCAGCAGGAACAAACGAGCGGCGGGAGGCGTGTGAAGAAGCTCCTTGAGGAAGACCTGGAGGTGCGAGCGGGGTTCGCAGCAGGAATCAACGAGCGGCGGGAGGCGTTTCAAGAAGCTCCTTGAGGGAGACCTGGAGGGCGAGCGGGGTTCGCAACAGGAACAAACGAGCGGCGAGAGGCATGTGAAAAAGCTCCTTGAGGAAGACCTGAGGGCGAGCGGGGTTCGCAGCAGGAACAAGCGAGTGGCGGGAGGCGTGTGAAGAAGCTCCTTGAGGAAGACCTGGAGGGCGAGCGGGGGTTCGCAAGCAGGAACAAACGAGCGGCGGGAGGCGTGTGAAGAAGCTCCTTGAGGAAGACCTGGTGGGCGAGCGGGGTTCGCAGCAGGAACAATGAGCGGCGGGAGGCGTGTGAAGAAGCTCCTTGAGGAAGACCTGGAGGGCGAGCGGGGTTCGCAGCAGGAACAAACGAGCGGCGAGAGGCGTGTGAAGAAAGCTCCTTGAGGAAGACCTGGAGGCGAGCGGGGTTCGCAGCAGGAACAAACGAGCGGCGGGAGGCGTGGTGAAGAAGCTCCTTGAGGAAGACCTGGAGGGCGAGCGGGTTCGCAGCAGGAACAAACGAGCGGCGGGAGGCGGTGTGAAGAAGCTCCTTGAGGGAGACCTGGAGGGCGAGCGGGGTTCGCAGCAGGAACAAACGAGCGGCGGGAGGCGTGTGAAGAAAGCTCCTTTGAGGAAGACCTGGAGGGCGAGCGGGGTTCGCAGCAGGAACAAACGAGCGGGGGGAGGCGTGTGAAGAAGCTCCTTGAGGGAAGACCTGGAGGGCGAGCGGGGTTCGCAGCAGGAACAAACGAGCGGCGAGAGGCGTGGTGAAGAAGCTCCTTGAGGGAGACCTGGAGGGCGAGCGGGGTTCGCAGCAGGAACAAACGAGCGGCGGGAGGCGTTGTGAAGAAGCTCCTTGAGGAAGACCTGGAGGGCGAGCGGGGGTTCGCAGCAGGAACAAACGAGCGGCGGAGAGGCGTGTGAAGAAGCTCCTTGAGGAAGACCTGGAGGGACGAGCGGGGTTCGCAGCAGGAACAAAGGAGCGGCGGGAGGCGTGTGAAGAAGCTCCTTGAGGAAGACCTGGAGGCGCGCGGGGTTCGCTGCAGGAACAAACGAGTGGCGGGAGGCGTGTGAAGAAGCTCCTTGAGGAAGACCTGGAGGGCGAGCGGGGTTCGCAGCAGGAACAAACGAGCGGCGGGAGGCGTGTGAAGAAGCTCCTTGAAGAAGACCTGGAGGGCGAGCGGGGATTCGCAGCAGGAACAAACGAGCGGCGAGAGGCGTGTGAAGAAGCTCCTTGAGGAAGACCTGGAGGGCGAGCGAGGGTTCGCAGCAGGAACAAACGAGCGGCGGGAGGCGTGTGAAGAAGCTCCTTGAGGAAGACCTGGAGGGCGAGCGGGGTTCGCAGCAGGAACAAACGAGCGGCGGGAGGCGTGTGAAGAAGCTCCTTGAGGAAGACCTGGAGGGCGAGCGGGGTTCGCAGCAGGAACAAACGAGCGGCGAGAGGCGTGTGAAGAAGCTCCTTGAGGAAGACCTGGAGGGCGAGCGGGGTTCGCAGCAGGAACAAACGAGCGGCGAGAGGCGTGTGAAGAAGCTCCTTGAGGAAGACCTGAAGGGCGAGCGGGGTTCGCAGCAGGAACAAACGAGCGGCGGGAGGCGTGTGAAGAAGCTCCTTGAGGAAGACCTGGAGGGCGAGCGGGGTTCGCAGCAGGAACAAACGAGCGGCGGGAGGCGTGTGAAGAAGCTCCTTGAGGAAGACCTGGAGGGCGAGCGGGGTTCGCAGCAGGATCAAACGAGCGGCGGGAGGCGTTTGAAGAAGCTCCTTGAGGGAAGACCTGGAGGGCGAGCGGGGTTCGCAAGCAGGAACAACGAGCGGGCGAGAGGCGTGTGAAGAAAGCTCCTTGAGGAAGACCTGGAGGGCGAGCGGGGTTCGCAGCAGGAACAAGCGAGTGGCGGGAGGCGTGTGAAGAAGCTCCTTGAGGAAGACCTGGAGGGCGAGCGGGGTTCGCAGCAGGAACAAACGAGCGGCGGGAGGCGTGTGAAGAAGCTCCTTGAGGAAGACCTGGAGGGCGAGCGGGGTTCGCAGCAGGAACAAACGAGCGGCGGGAGGCGTGTGAAGAAGCTCCTTGAGGAAGACCTGGAGGGCGAGCGGGGTTCGCAGCAGGAACAAACGAGCGGCGGGAGGCGTGTGAAGAAGCTCCTTGAGGAAGACCTGGAGGGCGAGCGGGGTTCGCAGCAGGAACAAACGAGCGGCGGGAGGCGTGTGAAGAAGCTCCTTGAGGAAGACCTGGAGGGCGAGCGGGGTTCGCAGCAGGAACAAACGAGCGGCGGGAGGCGTGTGAAGAAGCTCCTTGAGGAAGACCTGGAGGGCGAGCGGGGTTCGCAGCAGGAACAAACGAGCGGCGAGAGGCGTGTGAAGAAGCTCCTTGAGGAAGACCTGGAGGGCGAGCGGGGTTCGCAGCAGGTAACAAACGAGCGGCGGAGGCGTGTGAAGAAGCTCCTTGAGGGAGACCTGGAGGGCGAGCGGGGTTCGCAGCAGGAACAAACGAGCGGCGGGAGGCGTGTGAAGAAGCTCCTTGAGGAAGACCTGGAGGGCGAGCGGGGTTCGCAGCAGGAACAAACGAGCGGCGGGAGGCGTGTGAAGAAGCTCCTTGAGGAAGACCTGGAGGGCGAGCGGGGTTCGCAGCAGGAACAAACGAGCGGCGAGAGGCGTGTGAAGAAGCTCCTTGAGGAAGACCTGGAGGGACTAACGGGGTTCGCAGCAGGAACAAACGAGCGGCGGGAGGCGTGTGAAGAAGCTCCTTGAGGAAGACCTGGAGGGCGCGCGGGGTTCGCAGCAGGAACAAACGAGTGGCGGGAGGCGTGTGAAGAAGCTCCTTGAGGAAGACCTGGAGGGCGAGCGGGGTTCGCAGCAGGAACAAACGAGCGGCGAGAGGCGTGTGAAGAAGCTCCTTGAGGAAGACCTGGAGGGCGAGCGGGGTTCGCAGCAGGAACAAACGAGCGGCGGGAGGCGTGTGAAGAAGCTCCTTGAGGAAGACCTGGAGGGCGAGCGGGGTTCGCAGCAGGAACAAACGAGCGGCGGGAGGCGTGTGAAGAAGCTCCTTGAGGAAGACCTGGAGGGCGAGCGGGGTTCGCAGCAGCAACAAACGAGCGGCGGGAGGCGTGTGAAGAAGCTCCTTGAGGAAGACCTGGAGGGCGAGCGGGGTTCGCAGCAGGAACAAACGAGCGGCGGGAGGCGTGTGAAGAAGCTCCTTGAGGGAAGACCTGGAGGGCGAGCGGGGTTCGCAGCAGGAACAAACGAGCGGCGGGAGGCGTGTGAAGAAGCTCCTTGAGGAAGACCTGGAGGGCGAGCGGGGTTCGCAGCAGGAACAAACGAGCGGCGGGAGGCGTGTGAAGAAGCTCCTTGAGGAAGACCTGGAGGGCGAGCGGGGTTCGCAGCAGGAACAAACGAGCGGCGAGAGGCGTGTGAAGAAGCTCCTTGAGGAAGACCTGGAGGGACGAGCGGGGTTCGCAGCAGGAACAAAGGAGCGGCGGGAGGCGTGTGAAGAAGCTCCTTGAGGAAGACCTGGAGGGCGCGCGGGGTTCGCATGCAGGAACAAACGAGCTGGCGGGAGGCGTGTGAAGAAGCTCCTTGAGGAAGACCTGGAGGGCGAGCGGGGTTCGCAGCAGGAACAAACGAGCGGCGGGAGGCGTGTGAAGAAGCTCCTTGAGGAAGACCTGGAGGGCGAGCGGGGTTCGCAGCAGGAACAAACGAGCGGCGAGAGGCGTGTGAAGAAGCTCCTTGAGGAAGACCTGGAGGGCGAGCGAGGGTTCGCAGCAGGAACAAACGAGCGGCGGGAGGCGTGTGAAGAAGCTCCTTGAGGAAGACCTGGAGGGCGAGCGGGGTTCGCAGCAGGAACAAACGAGCGGCGGGAGGCGTGTGAAGAAGCTCCTTGAGGAAGACCTGGAGGGCGAGCGGGGTTCGCAGCAGGAACAAACGAGCGGCGAGAGGCGTGTGAAGAAGCTCCTTGAGGAAGACCTGGAGGGCGAGCGGGGTTCGCAGCAGGAACAAACGAGCGGCGGAGAGGCGTGTGAAGAAGCTCCTTGAGGAAGACCTGGAGGACTAACGGGGTTCGCAGCAGGAACAAAGGAGCGGCGGGAGGCGTGTGGAAGAAGCTCCTTGAGGAAGACCTGGAGGGCGCGCGGGGTTCGCAGCAGGAACAAACGAGTGGCGGGAGGCGTGTGAAGAAGCTCCTTGAGGAAGACCTGGAGGGCGAGCGGGGTTCGCAGCAGGAACAAACGAGCGGCGAGAGGCGTGTGAAGAAGCTCCTTGAGGAAGACCTGGAGGGCGAGCGGGGTTCGCAGCAGGAACAAACGAGCGGCGTGAGGGCGTGTGAAGAAGCTCCTTGAGGAAGACCTGGAGGGCGAGCGGGGTTCGCAGCAGGAACAAACGAGCGGCGGGAGGCGTGTGAAGAAGCTCCTTGAGGAAGACCTGGAGGGCGAGCGGGGTTCGCAGCAGGCAACAAACGAGCGGCGGGAGGCGTGTGAAGAAGCTCCTTGAGGAAGACCTGGAGGGCGAGCGGGGTTCGCAGCAGGAACAAACGAGCGGCGGGAGGCGTGTGAAGAAGCTCCTTGAGGGAGACCTGGAGGGCGAGCGGGGTTCGCAGCAGGAACAAACGAGCGGCGGGAGGCGTGTGAAGAAGCTCCTTGAGGAAGACCTGGAGGGCGAGCGGGGTTCGCAGCAGGAACAAACGAGCGGCGGGAGGCGTGTGAAGAAGCTCCTTGAGGAAGACCTGGAGGGCGAGCGGGGTTCGCAGCAGGAACAAACGAGCGGCGAGAGGCGTGTGAAGAAGCTCCTTGAGGAAGACCTGGAGGACGAGCGGGGTTCGCAGCAGGAACAAAGGAGCGGCGGGAGGCGTGTGAAGAAGCTCCTTGAGGAAGACCTGGAGGGCGCGCGGGGTTCGCTGCAGGAACAAACGAGTGGCGGGAGGCGTGTGAAGAAGCTCCTTGAGGAAGACCTGGAGGGCGAGCGGGGTTCGCAGCAGGAACAAACGAGCGGCGGGAGGCGTGTGAAGAAGCTCCTTGAGGAAGACCTGGAGGGCGAGCGGGGTTCGCAGCAGGAACAAACGAGCGGCGAGAGGCGTGTGAAGAAGCTCCTTGAGGAAGACCTGGAGGGCGAGCGAGGTTCGCAGCAGGAACAAACGAGCGGCGGGAGGCGTGTGAAGAAGCTCCTTGAGGAAGACCTGGAGGGCGAGCGGGGGTTCGCAGCAGGAACAAACGAGCGGCGGGAGGCGTGTGAAGAAGCTCCTTGAGGAAGACCTGGAGGGCGAGCGGGGTTCGCAGCAGGAACAAACGAGCGGCGAGAGGCGTGTGAAGAAGCTCCTTGAGGAAGACCTGGAGGGCGAGCGGGGTTCGCAGCAGGAACAAACGAGCGGCGAGAGGCGTGTGAAGAAGCTCCTTGAGGAAGACCTGGAGGGCGAGCGGGGTTCGCAGCAGGAACAAACGAGCGGCGGGAGGCGTGTGAAGAAGCTCCTTGAGGAAGACCTGGAGGGCGAGCGGGGTTCGCAGCAGGAACAAACGAGCGGCGGGAGGCGTGTGAAGAAGCTCCTTGAGGAAGACCTGGAGGGCGAGCGGGGTTCGCAGCAGGATCAAACGAGCGGCGGGAGGCGTTTGAAGAAGCTCCTTGAGGGAGACCTGGAGGGCGAGCGGGGTTCGCAACAGGAACAAACGAGCGGCGAGAGGCAGTGTGAAAAAGCTCCTTGAGGAAGACCTGGAGGGCGAGCGGGGTTCGCAGCAGGAACAAGCGAGTGGCGGGAGGCGTGTGAAGAAGCTCCTTGAGGAAGACCTGGAGGGCGAGCGGGGTTCGCAGCAGGAACAAACGAGCGGCGGGAGGCGTGTGAAGAAGCTCCTTGAGGAAGACCTGGTGGGCGAGCGGGGTTCGCAGCAGGAACAAATGAGCGGCGGGAGGCGTGTGAAGAAGCTCCTTGAGGAAGACCTGGAGGGCGAGCGGGGTTCGCAGCAGGAACAAACGAGCGGCGAGAGGCGTGTGAAGAAGCTCCTTGAGGAAGACCTGGAGGACGAGCGGGGGTTCGCAGCAGGAACAAACGAGCGGCGGGAGGCGTGTGAAGAAGCTCCTTGAGGAAGACCTGGAGGGCGAGCGGGGTTCGCAGCAGGAACAAACGAGCGGCGGGAGGCGTGTGAAGAAGCTCCTTGAGGAGACCTGGAGGGCGAGCGGGGTTCGCAGCAGGAACAAACGAGCGGCGGGAGGCGTGTGAAGAAGCTCCTTGAGGAAGACCTGGAGGGCGAGCGGGGTTCGCAGCAGGAACAAACGAGCGGCGGGAGGCGTGTGAAGAAGCTCCTTGAGGGAGACCTGGAGGGCGAGCGGGGTTCGCAGCAGGAACAAACGAGCGGCGAGAGGCGTGTGAAGAAGCTCCTTGAGGGAGACCTGGAGGGCGAGCGGGGTTCGCAGCAGGAACAAACGAGCGGCGGGAGGCGTGTGAAGAAGCTCCTTGAGGGAGACCTGGAGGGCGAGCGGGGTTCGCAGCAGGAACAAATGAGCGGCGGGAGGCGTGTGAAGAAGCTCCTTGAGGAAGACCTGGAGGGCGAGCGGGGTTCGCAGCAGGAACAAACGGAGCGGCGGGAGGCGTGTGAAGAAGCTCCTTGAGGGAGACCTGGAGGGCGAGCGGGGTTCGCAGCAGGAACAAACGAGCGGCGGGAGGCGTGTGAAGAAGCTCCTTGAGGAAGACCTGGAGGGCGAGCGGGGTTCGCAGCAGGAACAAACGAGCGGCGGGAGGCGTGTGAAGAAGCTCCTTGAGGAAGACCTGGAGGGCGAGCGGGGTTCGCAGCAGGAACAAACGAGCGGCGGGAGGCGTGTGAAGAAGCTCCTTGAGGAAGACCTGGAGGGCGAGCGGGGTTCGCAGCAGGAACAAAGCGAGCGGCGGGAGGCGTGTGAAGAAGCTCCTTGAGGAAGACCTGGAGGGCGAGCGGGGTTCGCAGCAGGAACAAACGAGCGGCGGGAGGCGTGTGAAGAAGCTCCTTGAGGAAGACCTGGAGGGCGAGCGGGGTTCGCAGCAGGAACAAACGAGCGGCGGGGAGGCGTGTGAAGAAGCTCCTTGAGGAAGACCTGGAGGGCGAGCGGGGTTCGCAGCAGGAACAAACGAGCGGCGGGAGGCGTGTGAAGAAGCTCCTTGAGGAAGACCTGGAGGGCGAGCGGGGTTCGCAGCAGGAACAAAGGAGCGGCGGGAGGCGTGTGAAGAAGCTCCCTGAGGAAGACCTGGAGGGCGAGCGGGGTTCGCAGCAGGAACAAACGAGCGGCGGGAGGCGTGTGAAGAAGCTCCTTGAGGAAGACCTGGAGGGCGAGCGGGGTTCGCAGCAGGAACAAACGAGCGGCGGGAGGCGTGTGAAGAAGCTCCTGAGGAAGACCGGAGGGCGAGCGGGGTTCGCAGCAGGAACAAACGAGCGGCGGGAGGCGTGTGAAGAAGCTCCTTGAGGAAGACCTGGAGGGCGAGCGGGGTTCGCAGCAGGAACAAAGGAGCGGCGGGAGGCGTGTGAAGAAGCTCCTGAGGAAGACCTGGAGGGCGAGCGGGGTTCGCAGCAGGAACAAAGCGAGCGGCGGAGGCGTGTGAAGAAGCTCCTTGAGGAAGACCTGGAGGGCGAGCGGGGTTCGCAGCAGGAACAAGCGAGCGGCGGGAGGCGTGTGAAGAAGCTCCTTGAGGAAGACCTGGAGGGCGAGCGGGGTTCGCAGCAGGAACAAGCGAGCGGCGGGAGGCGTGTGAAGAAGCTCCTTGAGGAAGACCTGGAGGGCGAGCGGGGTTCGCAGCAGGAACAAAGCGAGCGGCGGGAGGCGTGTGAAGAAGCTCCTTGAGGAGACCTGGAGGGCGAGCGGGGTTCGCAGCAGGAACAAAGGAGCGGCGGGAGGCGTGTGAAGAAGCTCCTGAGGAAGACCTGGAGGGCGAGCGGGGTTCGCAGCAGGAACAAGCGAGCGGCGGGAGGCGTGTGAAGAAGCTCCTTGAGGAATGACCTGGAGGGCGAGCGGGGTTCGCAGCAGGAACAAGCGAGCGGCGGGAGGCGTGTGAAGAAGCTCCTTGAGGAAGACCTGGAGGGCGAGCGGGGTTCGCAGCAGGAACAAGCGAGCGGCGGGAGGCGTGTGAAGAAGCTCCTTGAGGAAGACCTGGAGGGCGAGCGGGGTTCGCAGCAGGAACAAACGAGCGGCGGGAGGCGTGTGAAGAAGCTCCTTGAGGAAGACCTGGAGGGCGAGCGGGGTTCGCAGCAGGAACAAACGAGCGGCGGGAGGCGTGTGAAGAAGCTCCTTGAGGAAGACCTGGAGGGCGAGCGGGGTTCGCAGCAGGAACAAACGAGCGGCGGGAGGCGTGTGAAGAAGCTCCTTGAGGAAGACCTGGAGGGCGAGCGGGGTTCGCAGCAGGAACAAACGAGCGGCGGGAGGCGTGTGAAGAAGCTCCTTGAGGAAGACCTGGAGGGCGAGCGGGGTTCGCAGCAGGAACAAACGAGCGGCGGGAGGCGTGTGAAAGAAGCTCCTTGAGGAAGACCTGGAGGGGCGAGCGGGGTTCGGCAGCAGGAACAAGCGAGCGGCGGGAGGCGTGTGAAGAAGCTCCTTGAGGAAGACCTGGAGGGCGAGCGGGGTTCGCAGCAGGAACAAACGAGCGGGCGGGAGGCGTGTGAAGAAGCTCCTTGAGGAAGACCTGGAGGGCGAGCGGGGTTCGCAGCAGGAACAAAACGATCGGCGGGAGGCGCGTGAAGAAGCTCCTTGAGGAAGACTGGAGGGCGAGCGGGGTTCGCAGGCAGGAACAAAGGAGCGGCGGGAGGCGTGTGAAGAAGCTCCCTGAGGAAGACCTGGAGGGCGAGCGGGGTTCGCAGCAGGAACAAAGCGAGCGGCGGGAGGCGTGTGAAGAGAGCTCCTTGAGGAAGACCTGGAGGGCGAGCGGGGTTCGCAGCAGGAACAAAGCGAGCGGCGGGGGGCGTGTGAAGAAGCTCCTTGAGGAAGACCTGGAGGGCGAGCGGGGTTCGCAGCAGGAACAAAGGAGCGGCGGGAGGCGTGTGAAGAAGCTCCCTGAGGAAGACCTGGAGGTCGAGCGGGGTTCGCAGCAGGAACAAAGCGAGCGGCGGGAGGCGTGTGAGAGAAAGCTCCTTGAGGAAGACCTGGAGGGCGAGCGGGGTTCGCAGCAGGAACAAGCGAGCGGCGGGAGGCGTGTGAAGAAGCTCCCTGAGGAAGACCTGGAGGGCGAGCGGGGTTCGCAAGCAGGAACAAAGCGAGCGGCGGGAGGCGTGTGAAGAAGCTCCCTGAGGAAGACCTGAGGGCGAGCGGGGGTTCGCAAGCAGGAACAAGCGAGCGGCGGGAGGCGTGTGAAGAAGCTCCATGAGGAAGACCTGGAGGGCGAGCGGGGTTCGCAGCAGGAAACAAACGAGCGGCGGGAGGCGTGTGAAGAAGCTCCTTGAGGAAGACCTGGAGGGCGAGCGGGGTTCGCAGCAGGAACAAAGCGAGCGGCGGGAGGCGTGTGAATGAAGCTCCTTGAGGAAGACCTGGAGGCGAGCGGGGTTCGCAGCAGGACAAAGCGAGCGGCGGGAGGCGTGTGAAGAAGCTCCTTGAGGAAGACCTGGCGGGCGAGCGGGGTTCGCAGCAGGAACAAGCGAGCGGCGGGGAGGCGTGTGAAGAAGCTCCTTGAGGAAGACCTTGAGGGCGAGCGGGGTTCGCAGCAGGAACAAGCGAGCGGCGGGGGGGCGTGTGAAGAAGCTCCCTGAGGAAGACCTGGAGGGCGAGCGGGGTTCGCAGCAGGAACAAACGAGCGGCGGGAGGCGTGTGAAGAAGCTCCCTGAGGAAGACCTGGAGGGCGAGCGGGGTTCGCAGCAGGAACAAAGGAGCGGCGGGGGGCGCGTGCGCGAGGCCGGGCGCGCTGGGGCGGAGGGGGGCGTGCTGGGCGCAGACTGGGCGTGCGGGGGCGGCGCGTGCTGGCCGCGCTATGGCAGCGCCACCAGGCTTCCGCGGGCTGCTGCTGCGCGAACGGTGGGGGAGGGGCGGTGGGGGGCGCTGGCCGTCGATGTCGTTTGGGGAGCGGGGGTGGCTCACTCCAGTGTGAGGAGCGCAGTGAGAGGCGTGCGCGCGCGAGGCCCAAGGCGCTGGTGGCAACTCGCTCCAGGGATCTCGGAGATCGGTTTTTCTCCTATGCGCACCTCGAAAGCGGCTAATTTAGTACATATGGGGCGGTTTGGCAGAAGTCACGCAATTCCGGATCGCAAGGCCCTAGTACCTGAATTTCAAAGACTTGAGCGAGGCTTCATCTTCGTATTTCTAGCAAAAGAATCAGTCAATAATGCTACAAGATTAGAGTGAGTATTCCTGTTTCTCTAAAAAGAGAACACTACGTAACTGATTAATACTGAAAGTACAAAACTTTAAAGAATACAATTGGAGCGGTTTGGGTGTAGTGCGTTTTTGATATATTCCCAAAATGCCGAATTTAAGATCTAATTGTACAGAAAAATTGCCGTTTTGGAGTCCATAGGTTGTGTAAAATCAAAAGATGTAAAAAAGAAAGCACAGAGAATGAAAGAATGTAGAAAATAAAGCACAGATGGCCCAAGGCAGGGCTTTCCGGGTTTGTGATCTGATTGTGCGGCCAGCGACTGCTTAGAAGATTATATTATACAACCAAAACTATGTTTTTTTAGTGATTCCGTTATGAATTTCTATATTCCCATATTGTAATTATAAATGTGAAATAAAAATAAGATGAAGGGTAGCCTCACTGTTCTATAGTCTAGTACTTAATGAAACTGGCTACAAACGGAGTTTGAAGTGGTGGGTGAAGCTGAATGTCCTCAATCTTTCTCACTGAGAAGTGCACAAATGGAGCGGTGTTATGCACCACCAGCTATGTGACATCATACAATTTGAGATATCGGGTTCAAAGGCATTCTATTACATTTTTAGCTCTAAAAATTTGTAATCGAATTATTTTCACTCATTGAAGCTCCAAACTAGCACAACCATGAGTGGAATATTTGGGCTTACATGTGCATAATGTGAATTAAGAACAGCAGAGTTGAAGATCTAGGTTTATAGCCGTTTATTGCGAAACATAAAATCCCTGGATGTGACTGATAGCTTTACATTTTTCCATTAATTATAAGGCTATTTTTACAGATTTGGCGCCGAAATTTTTGCGTACACTTAAACATGGTTCAATGCAACTGATGGAGTCTATATCTCATTTTTTTTCCAAAACGGGCTTAGCCGTTTGATGCATAACATCGTCCAATTTATCTTTTTT